>JABFQD010000649.1:0-23587 GCA_022817045.1 Psix sp. ZL-2020 | reverse complement strand
GATAAAAAAATTCTTTTTAAATCATTTGAAGCAATAAACAATATGACTGTAGCGACAAAATGTTGAATGCAAACAAAGGAAAATGTTACAAACAGATCTATGAATCGATATTATGACGACAACAGTGATAATATAGGATGATATATCTATACCACTGTAGAAATATTTATTCCATTAAAAGGAAATCATTTCATAATCAACTGTTGTTTAAGCGACATAAAAAATGTGGTAAAATGAGAAAAGTAAATGATTTTCATGAGACGTGATGTTTTTAGAATAAGCTTAATTTTTACGATTGATTTAGTGTTTCAGGGATTTACCGAACTTTGGTTGAATAGGAAAGAAATAATTAAAATTATGTTTTTCATTATCATTTTATTATTAATTTCATTGAAAAAAGAAACGATTTTAATTAGAAGAGCATAAAAATAATTTCTTCTATATTAATTGGAATTCGAGTTTTTTATAATAATTAAAAAAAAAGAAAATTTGTAAAAAAAGGAATATTTGTAAATTTTGAATATTACAGAATGTCGTAATTGTATGGTAAATATCTAGTTTTTAAAAGAAATATCCGTTTCCCACTCAAACTCTTCAAGTCACTCATTTCGTCTGCGACTTTGAGCTAAATTTTTTATGCCCAATCTCATCGTATTACTCAAATTAATAATTGATAAAGACTCCGAATTCCTTTCTCTTGCAATTAACTTCCGGCTTAAGAAAAACTTGGTTTCTTCTTCTTTCTAGATTTTCCTTCCAACCCCTAAATAAAATAAAGCAAACATTTGAACGAGAAATCGGCCAATTCCGAACATGATGGCTAGTCCTTAAGTTGTGTCATTCAACCCCTGTTCCTTCGGAAATTCTTGGCGATTTCGGGTGAAAGGCCGAAAGTTGGTTTTATCTGCGGATCTGAGCAGTTGGAGCCGCTGGCGAAACCCCCCCGGAGGCGTGGAGCGAAGAAACAAAAGTGCGGGTTGACGAGCAAAAGTGCGGAGGCACGTTGTCTGGCGGCGGGCAAAACGCCGGATCGACGAAAGTTAGTCGGGGGCAGCTGGCGTCGGCCGTCACCAGGTGGCCGAGCGCGCACCAGGCGGCCGGGGTGGGGCACGGGCTCTGGCGATTGGTCGGCGGCTCGCGCGCGCCTCAGCGCTCGCCGGTGTCGGTGCTCCGACACGAGTCGCGGAGTCTCAGTGAGTCGATCCCGGCCGTCCGAGAAGCACGCTGCCGCCTCGAGCCGTTAGAAGCTAGTCACTAGTGAGAGTGAGTGGGTGCGAGAGTGCCGAGTGCGAGAAGTGAGAGAGAAGAAGCTAAGTTGCTCGCGCGCGCTTGTTCTTCCTGTTATGGGGGTGTCCGGGGCCGGGGAGTGTGCGGTGCGAGGCACCAGCGGGGGCCCAAGCAAGACCCACCCTTGTCCTTGCTGCAGCCACGCCGCGAGCGCGGCCGCAGCCGCAGCCGCTGCGGCTGCCGCGGCAGCGGTTAACGGCGTCACGCCACTGAGATACGCGCGCCAGCAGCCGCACCAGGCGCCGCTTCCGCCACCGCCGCCACCCACCAACACCCACAACCAGCACCACCGCGTGGCCAAACACGCCATTGACCATCCCCAGCACGGGTGCGATACCAACATCCTTGCACCTCTGCGCAGCAAGATGAAGGTCCTGAAAAAATTGAAGCGCAAAATGGGCTTAGGTGAGATCATATTGTCTGAACCAATCTGATGGGTACCGGCTCAGAGTCAATTAGAACCAACCTCTGTTGGACTTGCTGACAGATGAGACAATCTTGGTTTGCCAAAATTTACGCAACATTCCGAGCCCACTTGGCTCTCTTGACCTTCTAGACAATGTCAGATATACTATCAACCCAAATTTGCATCGAAACAACTTTCCCGAAAGACAGTAGTTTTAATTAGATCTGATAACCTTCTGTGACTTGTTACCGATCAAATTTGCAAATCTCTCGCATCATCTTAAGAAGTACGAACTTTGAGAAAAGAAACTTTAGAAAAAGAATCATGTGCGGATGATCAATTTGAGAGATTGGCAAAGTTGCTACTCTTCCTGATAAGAAGCAGACTTTCCCGGGGACTGTATTAAGGGATCTGTGGTATGAAAACGTGAGCTGTTAATCGAGTGAATTTCATCCCCTGGGGACTTTCACGTACAGAGCATAGTTGAGCCAACTAAACGATTCGCCCGTATTGTTAAGCGTATAATTGTAGAAAGTTCGAGTCTATCCTTACTTTTACTTAATTCTTAGCAGAATAAATGATCTTGTAAATGACATTGTTGTGTTACCTAACCACGCCAAGATGTGAATAAGTACGCGAACTCTCCTCGTTACTCGGCTAGAAATTTCGCGTACAAGCGAAGATAGACTTTATTCATTTGGAACTCGAGTTGCGCAATCTGCTTTGTTACAACTTGCGTTTGCTATCTAACAATCGCAGTTTTCTTTTTAGACTATACATTCATCGACTTCTACAGGTCTCTCTTTCGTTGGTCATTACTTTGCCGATCGTACAAATCAAAACAGATCTCACGTGGATACCTGACTTCTGGTCATGTAAATTTAAAATAATGACTACACCGGTTAGAAAAGGTTCACGAAAATCCGTCCCATTTTCCCGACCGTTTTTGAAGACGCCAGATGTACTTTTGGGTCCGTTTCGTCACTCGTATGGTACATCTTTCAAATTTGACAGAACATCTGCTCCCCGAATCGTTCTTCAATCTTCACTAATATTGTGTCTTCCTTTCTCTTATTATTTCCCAGGCCAACTCCCTCCCCAAGCAGTACGCCAAAACTTCCTACTAAGCATCCTGAATTTCCTCCAGTTTTATTTCTATTCAAATATATCGCACTAGTTATTTTAATGTCTACTTCATACTCATAAACATCATAACGTACAATTTCAAGGATTGCCAATTTCTCTTATTTTGGTTAGTATAAACAAAACCGTCACAAAACAACGGAATCTTGCAAAAAGATTTCATTCGCCGCGAAAGTTTTTGTAGCGCGACGCAACGAATCATAAATTAGAATGTCCGTTTTCTACAAGCTTCAATGTAAATACGCTTTATTTACTTCGTTGCGAAAGGATGCCGGCAAGTCTTTTTGCTTGCCTCTACACGCATTAAACAATATCGGAATCTAATGAAAAATCAATTCCAGGCAAATACAACGATAACCACTGCCTTGCCATCTCGGCTCATATAGTTATTACTTACGTAATCTTAGTTGATCCTACGCAATACTGTGCCATCGACTGTAAACAGTTGTTTATCCCAAAAAACAAGTCCCCTTAAACTTACTTTAACCTTTTGCCAAGCAACAACCTTAATAGAACACCATCCACTTTTATGATAACCCAATCTTGGGTTTGGCACAGATTCGCAGCTCCGAGACATTTCTTTATCTCAGTTTCCTGTTTCTTTTTCTCTCCATTTTCTTTTTCGTCTTATGTCGCAAAAGTAGTCCACGACTCTTGGCCCAATTACAACCATTCCGCCGGGATATGCGCGATTTTTTTCGCGCACTAGAAAAAACTTTTGCTCGAGCTTTCTCAGCCGATTGCGCGACGGTGCATTTAAATAGTCAGGTAGCGACGACCTTTAAACGTCCCCGACGTGCTTTCAAAAAGAAATCTCCGACTCGAGCCATTCATCAAGCAAACAGCTGTTCGACATCCACCCTCGCACGTTTCCTCCGCGGGGTTCCGGACCGCGGATTTACACAGCTGACAACGTTCTTTTCCGTTGTTTCCATGCAACATTTGTCTCTCATTTTCACACCAGACTTTTTCACTTGTTTTCTCAAACGACAGATGTCTGATCTTTCCAACTGGTTTTTCCGAAAACAATGAAAATCGGTGAAAATTATATTTCGGGTTACAAGCTGTGACGCTATTTTCAGGAGCAGGAGGAAATCTGCAGTTTGGTTTGCCGGCACATTTGTAAGTGGTTCGAAGGCCGATGGCAATTAGGAATTCATCACGTAGTTGTTCGGACCGAAAAAGTGGTTTGAATAGAAGTCTGTTTTGATTTAAAATAGTAGCGCCGACCAATCACTGACCCGCCTCACGAGCGCGAAAAGGCGCCATCCACCCGCTCGCGCGTTCTGACGTCACCGCGGAACCCGTCTTTGTTCCTTACGGAGCATCCCGAACCGGTTTGTCACGTCCCGTTTACATTATTACCTATCAGCTGAGTCCTTTGCGTACATAAATAAACGCTGAACTACGATGTCACGTTTCGAAAACATTCGATCGGAAATAGTTTTCCATGTTCGAAACTTTTTATATTTGAAAATAGCAATAAAAATGTTGATGAAAAGTAAAATCGGTAGATGGAAATGTGGTTTAAAATTATATTGAGGTTATTATACTTATCAGGGACAGAATTATTATATGCAATTCAAAAAGATGCAATTGTTTTTAAACTTATTCCCTAACACTTTGGCTATATCAAAGAAACTAAATTGCTGTAGAGTAAAACAATCTTTGAAATTGCTACCGTTTCCATACACTTAATACAGTAGCAACAGTTTTGTGATGGAATTTGTTATCGCAGAAAAAATGTAATTTTCTGTCTTAAAGTTTTTTCATTATTAACCATTGTATTTTTTCTTATGTTTTTCAAGTAAATGCAATACTAAAAAGCAATCTTCTCTCCTCTTTGAGTTTTTACATTCATTTTACTGTACACGCCGTTTGATATTGACGAAAAAAATAATATGATATTGTTGAATGAAAATATCTAACAATATTTGTCGCAAAACGTGAATCAAGCTTTTTCGTCGCTGTTCTCTTTAAAAAATTAAAATTAACGACACCGGGAAAAACATGGCTTTGAAAATATAATACACGGTGTTTGATTACGTCTCGCATTGAAAAAAGTGACTATCTTTGAGCTGCCGGAAAGTACACGCCGGTCGAGCATTATCGGCGGCGGAAGCGAGCTCGAATTTCAAGCGGAAGTCGATACTGAGGAGCTTTGCGCACGGATTTTCCAGCGCGGTTTTCTCGCCGCTTGAATTTATCTCTCTTTCTATCTTTCGAGTTTTAACGAGCGTGAATCTATTTCGCGATTCATGGAATAGAAACCTCACGAATAAGGTCAACCACAAGAGATCGCGCCAACAAGCTCCTCGAATTTGTTCGAAGACGAACAAATTTTTCACCAAATTATAATTGAAGCGCCGTGCAATTCGATGGAAAACGCGCGCCTCGACAACTGAACATCCTGTAATTGATTTTCTCGAGTGCGTCTGCTCGAAACGCCACTCCATTACAACTGACTTTAAGGGTTCGGAGGGTTTTCAGTTGAGGGTGGGGGAATATCGCATCTCAACATTAATGGAACAACTGTTTCGTTCTCCCATGAGGCCGTGGTATCTTGATGATTTAGAGACAAGTGTAACGATTTTCAAATGGTTTATTATTCTGGACCAAAGCCAACTACGTAACTTCATGTCTGCTGAAATATTTTGTCACGATCGTAGCACAACTTTAAACTGAGACTTCCAATTAAAACAATATTTTCGTAACATCTATCATATTTATATCATACCCTAATCTTAATTCACGTTCGTGCATTCACATTCAAAAATTACCGCACTCCATTATTATTCTTCGACGTTGTTCAACTCAAGAACTCATTTACCGCAATTTTACCGCAACTTGTAAGTCAAAGTGAAGTATTTTTTATTGAATTTAGCATGTTTAAATTCTTTATAGTGTTACAGTTTTAAATGATGATGCTTTTTACAACAAACCGGAAACTAAGAATTTGAGTTTAACAAGTAATATGTCACACCATTTAACACCGGACGTGAGGTCGCGAGCACAAAGTTGGTTCGACCCACGCGTAATAATGGGCAGTCGGCGCCCAGAAATTCGCGAATGATTGAATTGTCCGGGTGCCAAAGGTCAATGGGACGCTCGCACGTGACGCTGACACGAGACACCGCAGAGTCGGGTTACAAAAGAGGGGGAAGGGGGCCGATGAAATCCGGCCGGAAGCCTGGGCCCACGACCTGTTTTCCTGATTAGCGCTTCCTCCCTGTTTTTGTGGTCGTCGGATTTTTTACCGGGCGAAAGAAATCAGTCAACGAAACCCGAGGGAATTCTCATGTAAATCCCAAGTTGCGCGAGATGTTTCAGTGTGCACCCATTTTGGAACATCTGTCGTCCGCTTTTTTCTTTCAAGGCGCAGCCAAGTTTTAGAGCCCCACTTTCGAATTTGTAGCCGGGTCCTTCTAATTAACAACGTTTTCGTTTACGCATCGATTCCCGATGGAAATGCTGCTCCGCATCTGGCGCCTGGAGCAGAATGGGTTATTTTTAAGTATGTCTCCTGATCATAAAATACTCCACTAGTTTGGCAGACCAAATGAAAAGGTCTGTACATGTTACTGTTATGATTGATTTCCAGAAGCTAAACTAGCTTCCAAATACCAGTAGCAATTAATTGCTCAAACCATCAATTTTCCATTGAATCGTAATTTCTTGAAAATCACAGCGAAAGTTCATATCTCGCGGTGGCAAAATTTCCATAAAAATCGAACTGCCATCAATCCTCCTTGCGAATTTCCGCCCCACGGAAAGCTGATCAATTCATCATCACAAAAAGTCACAAATGAGGGTTGATCGTAACAAAGACCTTTCATCACATTTTCGGGGATTACATTATGATATATTCAAATTGTGCAAATTAGCCATAAATGGCGCAAATGATGGATTGCGCTTCTATTTACATGCATATGGGTCTAAATCGACGTCTTTTTATGGCGCGGCCGATCACCCCGGTGACTTTCTTGGTTGCCCCCTGGGAGGGAATGTGCATCTGTTTTCCGCTCGGGCGGGTTGATTTTCGCCGGCGGTTGCTTATTAACTCTCTCTCTCTCTCTCTTTTTCTCCAGTGGCGAAAGTTGCAAAAATGCCGGCCGCGAAGTTATCCGCTAATGGTCGGTTGGTGGAATAGTTGGAATGTCTATCATGCGTTGCGTGGCATCACGCGAGCGCTATGGAGCCGGGCGGTCGCGAGAGCTATGGGGTTTGTGCGTAATAACGCAATAGAGGCTGTATCGATCCCGCCCAGAGAGTGGCTGTTGTCAGGGGGTTGTGATAACGCTCTACATGCACACTGCCAGTCTCGCACATTATATCAAAATATTGGCGTACTCACTGGGCTTGTTAAGCCGGCAAAAAGAGCCGATGGAGTGCCGTTTTTCCTCACCCATCTAACCAACTGAAACGTTGGGTAAACTTCGGAGGAAGAGCCTGAGAGCAGTTTCCTTACGTAACGTCTCGGCGAAATGATAAAAGCAGCTCGTTTGTGACATTTTCTGCAACTTCAAATGTCAAACAAATGTTAGAGATACTTGTTTCCATTTTCTTCGCCCAAATGTCAAATATAAGTTGACCATAACGTCAGGTCAACCAGGAATGACATGCGTCGCAAAAGAGGGGAGGGGGGTTTAACGCGGCGAGGTGGAATTAAATAGAGGACTATCGATTGGTAAAGAGCCATTTTGGAGGGTACAGGAATTCAGAGAATGGATATGTATAAGTGCGAAAAAGAGAAAAGGAGATGAGACTCGGTGCGTTAGAAAGAGACAGCGATAGGGGGTGAAGGAGAGAGAGGAGCAGTGTCCTTTGTCCTCTGTGGATCGGTCTTTTTTTTGCTTGCGCATGACTAGGGGGATGGATGAATTCCAACACCAATAGCAGAAGCCCGGTGCTTAGCGGGTCCGTGAGGCCAGGTGGTACGCGACCGTTGCGCCGCTGCCGGTGCCGCATCCCCCTTTGCCGGCGCGACGTCACGCTCGTGTGTATGGCAGCTGCAACGTCCGGCCTCGAAAAACGGGCTCCGAGTACCAACATCGTCGATTTTGTTTCTTTAACAAAGTCTCTAATATTCTTCTATCTTTAGCCAAATATGCAATTCTCACAGGAACGAGAAGTGGCCGTTGGAAAGGGTACCTTAACGTTCTTAGGGTACAGATGGGGAGTCCAGATAATGAGTTGTTGGCTTCTACCGATGATGCTAACGATGTTTACTTACGAACCCAACTTTCTCGAACTGAACGCATTTTTCTTTCCTCCCTACCACAATCAGAAGAATCATCTTCTAAATCAGCAACTATTAAGTAACGAATCATTCTGTATTCACAGCATTTTTCCGCAGTGAAATATTAAACTTGCCAAGTGTGATTCACGTTTTAACTTCCAAGAAGCGGTCGAATTAACGCGTTCTCCCATTATCGCAGAGTCGGAGCCTTCTCCGTTTACTTCCAACCAATTTCATCTTTGAACCATTATTCTAATTGACCCGAGTTTTATTACTTCATCAAAGTAATATGCAGTAAATGCAGTTGACGAAACTAAAGCAGTTACTGCTGTAATAGCCCATAAAGATTGCGTTGAAAGCTGAAGAATGAAAATTTGCTTGTCTTTTCATCCAACTCTGATTGATTACCATCTAGAGGTCTTTCCGCGCTCCCTGTAAGCGATCGCGTGTTATAGCGCGGTTGACGTGCAATCACGAACGATCGCAATATCGGATGTTAATTGAAGCGCGCTGCCCGTGTTGTAGCCCTTGGCCGATAATTTCGCGCGATCTTCTGCTCCCGCGAGCCAAGAAAGCGTGAAGCTCGTCCGAGGCAAACGAACGAGCGAACCCTCGATGGTCATCGTAACTAGCCGAGGGTTGCGCGAGCGCGGTTCAACGACCTCTTCCTCCTACTCTGGGCGCGCTTTACATTTCGTTTTTGCGCTTTGTTACTCTGCTTTTTGCATACTTTCATTGTCCGGCCGGTGTGTGTCTCGTTGCTTAATCGATCCAACGGCTTGTCCTCGTCATTTTGCCTTCAATCGAGGCCCCGTTGACACACACTAAATCAGCTCGACACTTTTTTTTGCCGCGCAAGCGTGATTTCGCATCATTGTTTCACACCTCGTTCAAGCGCCTCCGAGTACCGCGCAATTCTACTTTTTTCCTCTTCCGCTTACACTGAGAAAAATTTGCACCATAGACTGCAGTGGCGAAAAAGTTAAAAAGAGAATGACCAATTACACGCCGTTGAAAACATCGTTTGAAGCTAAATGATGAATCATTTTGGATTATGTAACGAGCCTGTCAAATTTTGGAATTAGCAACTACGGAACAGATTGCTTTGTGGTGGCAACTCAATTCGTTTGCAGGAGTTTGATTTGACTTTTCGCTGGATGATACATATCGCGAAAATTCGAAGACAAGTTGATTGAGGGTATTTCATTGTAACTAGTTTGCGCATCGATTGATATCGGAACTGGATGTGCGCGCACAATCAACACTTATTCCGTCCTATTCGATTATTTATCTTTGTATGGAGTTATCATACATTTACTTGTAACAACGGAGCCGACCGAACCCGAATTGTGGAAAGGTCAGTTTCCCACGATCAGTGAAAAGGACGAAATAATCCGTCAATGTCTAGCTTTTCGGGCCGCACCAAAATACCATCGTATACAATTTCATTTGTCACATCATGCTCCGACGAATAATGCAACTGCCTTAGACTGTAAATGATATTAAAAAAAATGAAAATTCACTTTTAAACACAATGAACACAAAGTGTTCATTACAGCGCAATCTACGGTTGAACGATCGCGTTTTCTAGATTTTCTCGAGTAATAACTGATAATGACTAATTTCAGAGTGTTTAAATTGACTTTTTTTCGCTATCACAATGTAGATAATTTGAGTTACAATGTGACTCAACAAAGGTACATCTTATTCGACGATCCGACAGGTTTGTTGAGTGAGGAGAAAAAAAGTAGAGGGAGGAGGGAGGTAGTCGGATTATCGGAAGATAATGACGGTGCATCGCGGAGGAGAGCGGTTCACGGTTGAGCGACGGGGCGAACACAATGCCAGCTGATCGGCGGCGAAGGCCCGGTGCGAGCCGAGCGCGCTCGCTCGCCCAAGCTCGGGCCTTATGTTAGAGCTCGCTCTGGGGCCCCGTGGCTTTCAGAGCAGCGCGCCACCAGTCGTCGCATCGGCGTCGTTCATGCCGCCCGTATTTCGAGCTCTGTCGCTTCGATTCGATCGTTTTTGTTAGTTTTTTGGCTTCCAGTTCGCGCTCGCGGATTGCCGGTCATGCGACCGGTCATAGTAACACGTGAAATATAAATTCTGTGGATTGAACAAAATTTGGATTTTTTGATTAGTCAAAAATCTAGTTAAAATCTAGTCTCGAAAAACAAAAACATGTCTCTTGTTTACCAACGACCCAGGAAACTCACAGTCGGCAGCGCAACCAGGGTGGCTCGTCAGCGACTCTGGGCCAATCACGGCGTTGGTGAGTACGGCCGTGCTATAGGTGGAATTGAGTACGCCTATCGTAGCGGTACTAGTTCTAGCTCAAACGTCAAACTGCGCGCGGAATTTATTTCTGCCAACGTTCATACCCATTTCGCACTGAACTTTACGACAGGGAGCAAATCAACGCTTCGTATACAGAGATAAAATTTCAACGGACTTCAGTCAAATTTGTTATACACGATATTTTGAACTCACCAAATGTCATGGGCAAACAAAGAAGATTGATTTTTTGACAAAATACGAACCACTTGTTTCTTATTATTACATTTCTCGGAGACGCAATTGACAGCTGAACCATCGACTTTATTTTGACAAACCGAAGTCCTGTTTTTCGTCAGAAAAATTTTAATTGCTGTTCTTTGAAACTTTAGGAAATAAATCCTTATTTTTGAAATCGCTCTTCAAATTGACTTCGCGCTTCGAGTTCCTTTCTATTTTCTCTGTCATTTAGTACTCTGAAAATAAAACTATCAGCGGGCTCAGTCGTTAAATCATGGTCGTGTAATTCACATCATACTTAAGCGGGATAAACACGTCGAAGTTGTGTGACGGTCTTTGTATGTCGACGTCTCGCCGAAAAAAAAGGACATAAGGGCGGTGAAAGAAAGGGAGCCATGTGCGGGCATCTCGCGTCCGGCGTGTCTGTTTTCGGATCCAGTCACCATATAGTGCGCTTTTACGAATGTATCATTGTGTTTCACGCTAGACCTGCTCACGTCTCTCTTCGTCGACCCTTTTCGCTAGTCTTTCCATTCTCATAGTCTTCTTTTTTTCCACTGCAACCCTCGACCTGCTTTCCATCGTCTTGTTGCGACAAAAACTCAGTTTCATAACGTCGCTATGAATTCTTTACTTTATATACAATGCATCCGGTTCAGATTACCTGGCTAATACGACAATATTTCCGATAACGATACTGTTTCAGCATCGTATTTCAGTGTCGATTCAAAACCGATTAACTTCAACTATTCGTTTCGAAATTTTACATTCAGTATCATTACTTGTGTGTATGTCTTCTTTGAAATTGAAGAAAATAAAAACAAAATATCATGAATATAAACATCATAACAAGCGTAGGATGAATTTTATCAGTAAAAATGTAAACAAATCATAATAAATAAAAACTAACAAATTGAAAGAAATTTTCTGATATAAATGAAATGAAAACGAGAGAAAATCTAAAGGTATTCAAAATCATAATCTTATCACAATGAAGAATTTCAATAGAAAATCGCGTAATCCTAATGTGATAATCGAGTATAACGGACTATTAGACGATTGATCAAATTTTTCTTCCTCATTTCGTTTGATCTGGCGATCAAGAGTTCTCTTTGACGGCCAAACAAAGGCGCCTTTACTGAAAAATACACCCCCGCAAAGCCCATGGGCATGTCGCTTTCACGTGCGAAGCGACAGATGCGCGCGTTTAACGACACCCCCTTGATAACCACAAACGACTGAGAGTCGGAGGGGTCGCTGGCGAGCCGAAGGACTCGGCCGCTGCGTCGCACAACATCCAACCCCTACATCCAACGCAGTTAATCCGATTGTGAATTAACACCAAATGCTTATGCTCGACCAAAGCATCGACATGGGAATTCGCACTTGGCCTCTCAACCGTCATGTCAACGTAACGGACACGTCTATAAGACTCTGCCTTTCTACGCAGATGGCGTATTCTTATTATAACTTCTAAAACACTTTTTATTTCACTGGGTCCCCTTAATATTCAACGTTAGTTTCAGTTTGAAATTGAAAAGATGTTCATTAAGATTAGACATTTTGAATCCGTCTAATCTTTGAATCTGAATAAACAACAAATGTTCACTTTACATTTCGAAATGTTATTTTACAGCAGAAATTTTTAGTCTATATGTTTTCGTCTAAATTCGAATTATATGAATAGGATAAAATATTAAAAAAACATTAATTTATTGGTGTATTAGTGGTTTTTTTGTAGCCTCGTAAATAAATTAAGCACATCGTAAAACGAAAGCTTAATTCATGGCGTAAAAAGTGGTGGCTATATTTGTACTGACAGGACAACCGAGAGGTTCACCCTCGCAATTTAAAGGACCCTTGCTTTAGTTAACGCACCCTCGCCTGTTAAACACAAAGTCTGTTACGATATCATCTCCTAAGGAGCAAAATGTTATTTTAATCCGCCCCCAAATGGTACTCTTACTACAAGGCATCATTCAAGTCTCATTATCGAGTTGGATCTTACTGCAAATTAATTGCAATGTGAATATACGAAAAATTATTTTGAAAAAAAAAAACGAAAATTTAAATAAATATCAGGAAGTGTTGAAACAAAAAGGCAGATAAATATAAATACAACCGAATTTGAGGTCAAATATTGAATATAATAAACAGAAGTAAATAAAAATAAAAACAAAGTCAAGTGAATGTCAACAAAAACGTAAACACAGCATGAATAGTATTATAAACGTAAAAAAGAAATATAGACATTGAATGAAAATAAATATGGGATCAAATCAGGTAGAACGAAAACCAATGTGAAATCAAAAGGACAAAAAAGGCTCACTATTGGTTACAAGCGGTTAGAACAAGTCGGGCGTTTGAAAAGCTGTGAATGTTAAGTGACCTCTGGTACTAAAAGCCGGCGACAGAACACTTGCGAACGAGATAGCGTAATGTTGAGGCTCGATTACATAAGAGCAAGGCACGCCAAAGGATTCACCTCTCTCGACTGTTAACCTCGAGAAGGCTCGTAAAAAGGAAACAAGGGAAACAGGGAGACGACGATAAAAAGCGTGTCGATCATTATTGGTTTCGGGGCGGAAACGACTAAGTCGGGGACGGAAGGAAATCAGAGTGCAAGACAACAAGGAAGAAGAGAGTAGCGCATAATCCAGGAGGGGCCCCGTTCCCACGGCTGATGCCGTGATCTTTGCCTAGCTACTACGTTCCTCAAGTCCTTCCTACCTAGAGATTGCTCGCTCTTTCTTATTTCCCCTTTCACCTCGCACTGCCCCTCTTCTTCATTCGTTCTGACTATACTTCCATCTCTTTTTATCCCAGTCAACCGTCTTCTTCTGATCATCGGAACGTGACTGTAAATCATCATTGGAGTTTATAATGATCATTATTATAAAAAGACTCCTTCATTTGTTAGGAATTCTTTGATTTGATAAAAACATTCATCATTTTTTTAACATTTGCATGCTTTCTTACTGAAAACACGAAAGAAATAGTTTTTCAGTACTTCAATTCGTGACCTTGTTCATTATTTGAAGTATAAACAATAATTGCACACAAATAAATATTTGTGTCTACTATATGTTGAGTTGGTTTATTTACACTATAGGTTCAGTAGCTTTAAATTAGCATTTAGATGTTTATTCAAGTTGTACATCGTGTTTTTGTTGCTTTCTCAAGATGAAACCCATTAAAAATTAATGATTTAATTCTGTTACATGCTCGTAGGGTCAAAAAATCGTCATGTGACCGGTATAACTCGCCTGTCTTCATACATTTACGCCAATAAAAAGGCCGGAAAAAATGGGTAATGTGACTTATCGTTCTATCCCGCGGCTGGATTCTTTATGTAGGTTGTGCAACTGCGCAACACGTCTTTCTCTTCAGCGAAGCGCGCACACATGCAGCCATAATTCTCGCTCAAAAGCCGTGTGACTCACCGTTTATTTAGCCGATTCTGCTCTTTTTTTCCTACGCCTATTTATAAGTCACTCGGCATGGGATTCGCTTCTTTTCACGATGCTCCCGCCGTTCATACCAACACTTCTTCCAACATTTACTGCTTAATTAAATCGAGCCGTTGGTATTTTTTTCTACCTAGATTGCGCGATGATGAATCGCCGCCTCTGACGCATCAATTTGTCGCCAATTTTTCGAACTTACGCTGCTTTGTTTACATACACTGACCTCTGACGGACTCGACTTCCGCGATGCAAAATGTGTGTCACGAGTTTCTCACGAGCCGAGCTCAAATAGCGGAGATACGGGACGACGATCGATTATCGTCCATAACGATCACTGTTTTTCTAATAGCCTCCCCCTTCTGGTTCGGCGAAAATTTCATTTCATTTTAAAAAGTTGCTATCAACAGGTACATCTGCTCGCAGCTCAAAGTCCTCAGGTGCAATGCACTTTCAAAGTGCTCCTCGCCACGTTTAATTAAACCGGTGCGCTTAATTAGCCCAACAATCATTGGTATTTGGACACAAAATTATTCGTCAGTTGACGATCGCCTAGGCGATAAAGCACCGAAAACGAAAAATCTGCTGTCTTGAATATACTTTCATTGATGCTCGAGTGACCGAAAGCGTAATCTACAAAATTCATCTATCCGGTCAGCCAAGTCATCCGAGCGAGAGAACAACCGAACAAAGAAGCCTCTAGAGCTCGCGCGCGTGCTGCTCTTTCTCTTCTGTCGTTTTCCCACTTTCCTTCTTCTTTCGTCCATTCAAAAAAAAATGACATTAAAGAAAAAAGAAGCCGCTTTTCTTTGAACATCTTTTTTTTCTCATAAAAAGAGAAAATTCCCAAAGAGAAACTTGGAAAGCTTTTTCCTCAAGCAAACAAGGTTCCCATCATGTTTACATTTTTTAGCTTTTGTTTATGTTTTTCTAATATGAACTCACTTTTGTTTATGTTCGAGATCTCTTTTTGTTTATCAACATTTGTTGATTGTTTTCATATTTTTGCACTTGAACTTTTGTTTTGTTTTTCTTTTTTGTCCTTGAACTTGTCTTTGTTGATATTTATATTTATTTTTAACATTTTAAAATTTCGTTATTTTTAATTTTGAGGCTTTTCGTAATTCATTTATTAGTGATTTACATGACAAAATGATGTCAATCTCAACTGTGAATTTACAATTTGGTATTTTTATTCTTGACTTTTGATTATCGGGGCCGTGAATTTAAGTTACGAATTCAATAAATTTTAGCGCCGCTGACTTTAAAATTAGACTGATTTGAATGTTCTCCAGGGAATGTCAGTGGTTATACAAAAAGTAGAATAAAAACAAGAATACTCCCGTTTTAGTTTCGGGGAAACGGTCCCTCATTGCGTCTTTGTCTAGTGAGTGCGAGTTGGTCGCAGTTGTTTCCATTTATAGACGCGGCAGCGTAATTTTGAATACGCACGTCCAGTCATGGGAGCCGATTAGCTGGCCAGCGTTTAACTTGCAATCGTTAACTTCTCGACTTTACTAGCTTTCTTTTCATCCGCAAACTGCTGGTTTCTATTTTCGAGCGAAACAAATTAACGCGTCGAGAGCGCGAAAAACTTGCGCTCGCACACGCTCGGCGGAGCCGTTACTGATCCAGAAAATCGACTTTTTTCGACTCCCGGGTTCATTGAGTCCTATTAATCGTCACGCGCAATCAAAACAAAAAGAGAATGAAATCTAATCGAAACATTTTTTCCCGCAAATTCTTTTTAATTCGCATCGTTATCTCAACATCGTTTGAAGAAGAACCGGATCGGACTAATGAATGAATGAATACAAAATACGATGAGTCACATGTGACAGAACAAAAAGAAGGTCAACTCAAAATTGTCGTGCGAGCGTGTAAAAATAGTGATTAATATGCTCGAAGCGCGAAAAAGAGTGTGATGAAATGGAATTAAAATCCGCGAAAGACGCCGCTCGAGTTAGAGATGGCAATCTTCGCGGAATTTACAACGGCGGCTATTACACCGGTTAATGAAGACGCTGAACCGGGATATGTACGGCGAGTGAACTTTTGGCTTATAAGCAAACGATGGTTTCACGGCTTTCCCGAGCGTGAGAAACTTATGACACTCTCGATTGTTTTGACGAGCGTGCGCGAGTATTCGTTTCATCTGCGCGTGACGATGATTGAACGAGCCAACCTTTATCTCCGGTGATGCAAAAATCACGCAAATTACCCGCAGTCGTGATTACAGTCACGTGATGTGCGTTTGTTTGAATTTCTGAAAACAACTTTCCAAATCGAGCGACGACGATGACGTAACGTGGTTTATTGTTCTCTGATCGATGGTTGATTGAATTTACTGGTAGCATCACGAGAGACACGAGGTTAAGCAATGCTATTGAACTTTGAGACGAAAAATGGTAATCGCTGTCTGATTATCATATGAAAACATGTGCATAAGTGATAGCGGAATTAGTTGAAATCGAGAGCAGTTGAATCGAGATCGTGGGAACCGATGACTTTATGCGTCACTGACGAATTAATTACAACCGTGCGCGAGAGTTTTCCGCAGAAAATCAATCGAGCGCGCGTAAACCGGTCGCTTTATACTTTCGATAAGTAATAGCAAACACAATGAATATTAATACATATCGTTTCGCTCGTGCACGGTAATTTCTGTTCGTGGACGATGTATTTATGTAATCAGTTATAACATTTTTCCATTAGTCTATTAGAAATAGCTGTATATCAAGTGAATAGATAACACAAAAAACAATTTAAAACTAACTGGAACATTTAAGTGAACAGCGTCAAGTTTAAAAGTTTAAGATACGCTCTGACATTATATAATAAAACCATACGGAATGATTCAACAAGTAGATCAAAACCAAACCTAGAAGATGTTCCTACATATTCGCTGAAGTTATCACAAAGTAACACTGATATCAGTTACTTTATAATGATTAAATTGATTGAAAATGATAGAAACCAGTTCCAACCGATTGAAGTATAAGTTGAAACGAATTCAAACTTGTTCTATCATATTCCACAAGATATCATTACAATGTTGAATCAGTTTCCACTAATATAAGCAAGAACCAATTGAAACTCATTGAAGCTGATAGAAATCTTTCACGTAACTCTTTCCAATTGATTGAAGTATAAATTAAAACAAGTCAAAACTATTCTTGACATATTTAGTAAGTTTTTATTGTATATTATAATATTAAATTATTATCAATTTATAAAAGCAAGTACCCATTGAAACTTATTGAAACTGATAGAAACTATACAAAACACAATTGAATGAATTAAAACCAATTTAAATGCTTCCAGGTATTGATCAATTCAGCTATCGATTATGATCAATTCTTTCGAAATAAATATGAAATTTAAATTAATATTATTCACTAATTAGAACCCATAAAATCATCTGAATCATTTGAATGTAATTGAAGTTGACTCAGTGCAGCTTACCTATCTATAATGACATCCTCAAACAAAAAGAAGGTAAATAACCGATTCGACTTTTCCCATTTGACTAACTGTACCGTCCATTGATAGTTGGGCAAACTTATTAGTAAGATAGCATGACAATGATGAAAGAAACGGAAACCGATTGAGTTGGGTTTGAGTAATAACTTGTTGTTTAATAAAGACAGAGACCGCAGGGCATTTAAGCATGACCCAGGGTGCTATTGGGAGCGTCCGAAAGGAAGAGCACGTACACTAACCCAACCTGTGTACGTGTGCCTCCAGCACCAGTTTAAAGTGGGCCGCAAGACTTCCTGGCCGGTTCGTGCGGTTTCCGGTTCGAACATGTCGAATCGGCATCGTAATCAGTGTCGAGTCGCGCGTCGGACCAGCGACATCGCTACGTTGATTTGCCAAAAGTCGATGAAGCGAACCCGATCCTTCTTTGGAAGGATCAAATTCAGTCTCGGTGTCCCCAGATATGAAGTACCCGATTGAAAACATGTACCGGAAGTTACGACGAGGTTCTCTTTTTTACTTCCCCCTCCCTTTTGTTAGTTCTTTTGGCAAACCATTGAAAATTCAATTTGATATTTATCAATAAAATAATGGACTAATGTTGAAATCAATTTTATATTTTACAGTTCCAAGGTCGTCGAATGCTGGAACCAACAATCTGCCTCCGCTGACGTTTCACCAGGTGCACGGTGACAATATTAGGTTATGCAATGGTGCGACGATCGCCAGGAGACAAGAGAGCTTTTGCAAGGGCGTGACGTTTAGTGCCAGGCCAGTCCGAGTGGGTGAAAAGGTAAGCTGGCAAAAGAGTAGCTACAAATAACAAGAGTAGGGGAAGGTTTCCACTGGGTGCGCGCAATCGCAATTTGTTTTGCCAGTGCATGCGTTACATCCTAATTAGCGTTACGTGGATTGGTCGTTTTGTTCATCGGCGCGTATCCTGTGCATAGAATTTCGCTCGAAACGAAAACCGTGGACCGATTATCTGTCTCGATATCGCACCGCCGCACGCACCAGGCGGCGCTGATGAATAATGCGAGAGTTCGTAACGAGCCTTTCATTTTCCTTTTTCGCCATTTCTTTTACCAGCTATTCGCAGAAGAGAAAATTCCTACTGCCTGAATCTGATATGTTAATGAGACCCCTGAACCGATTCGGGCTGGTTCCAAATAAAAAACAGAATATACGAAACGCACAGTAGACTCGAACAAGTCGCGACGAGTCAAGGTTTTTTTTATTATCAAGCTTCTTCCAAATTTTCTTTCTTTATACAATCGCAAATAATTCTTTTCGCTGATTGTAATCAATTAAAAGGCATAAATTCATGTGATAAAAAGCAATTATCTACGATTGCATCAGGACAATTAAAATAGTTGTGCAGGCAATTTGAATAAACGGTGACCCTGGTCGCCTACGCGCGAAGTTTCGTGGCGAATGCCGCGTAGTCAAAGAACGTATTCATCTGTACATTGCGCGGACGGATAGTTATAGATAGATACGTTCGCTTCGCTTGGGAAAGTCTCGCTTTTAGCCTCGCGCCTCGGTATTCTAGGTTAAACTTACGCTACGCGAGTCGAAGGCACGTCCAACTATCGCAGAGTACTGACCCGCGATAGATATGGATAGAGCAACGCGGAGGAAAGAGAGAGACAGGTCAAGCCGTGGGCGTTCTTCAGCTTCATGCGAGCGACGTTGCTTTTGACTTTTAACATTGCGCGACTTTGCAGTAGAATGCGCCCAATTTTGATTTCATAGTTTACAATCGCACTCATGTCTTACGACCGGACTTATATGGTCTGCCGAATTTCGATGAATTCATCGGTGTAATTTATTCCGAGGGCGGATCACGCATTTCGCCAAAATAGATGATTTGTCATCGAATGTCAAACTTCCCGTTACTTTCATATTAGAAGAGCATTAAAATGAAATTAAAAAACAAAAAAAATGCATTCATTAAAATAATTCGCAAATTGTTTTAAAAGGTAAAAAATTAGTATGAAAATAATATACAAATGAATGAACAATAAATGTTATATATTATAATAGCTTCAAAATTATTGAAACCCATTAAAATACTTTAAAACTGATTAAAGCTTATTAATATCTAAGCAACATTCAAATCTATTTAAAATTTCAAATTATATGGAACTTAGTCCATAATTCATATTTAGAATCCTTTAAACATAGTTAGAAAGTTAAAATGATTGAAATCGCTTAAAAAATGTAAACACAATTCAATAATAATTTATCATTATTTTAAAAACAATCGTGAATTCAAACAAAAAGAGATTGCTTTAATAATTTATCAATTTTCATCCCGAGAAAAAACTCAGTTATTGCCAAACAGAAAATCATCATCGAGTTGGACGATAGCAGACAATAAAAGTTTAAGAAATAAACAACACAGTAAATCACCAAGCATTAAACCAATTTTTTCAATCGTAAACTTAGCTCGCTGTACAACTGAAAGACCGAAAACGCGAATCGGCATGACTCGAGATCAAAATCGGTACTTGGCGATTACACGCCAGGAAACGGTGCTACAAATGAGCGGGAATAACGATTCGGTTTTGCAATTGTTCGCAGATTTTTGCGCAGCACCTTGTGCAATCGCTGCGTCTTCTTATTGTCTCCTTGTCGAAGACAAACGCAATAGACAAAGGCTGTATAAATTATTTATGCCATAGTTGTCGGCTGAAAATTTTACTTGAATGTCATAGCGATTGTTATGCTAAAGTGGCTGAAAATGACGGCCATTGTCTTTTAAGTAGAACAATTTAAATTCCGACTCAGCACTAAGAAGTCTAAAAAGGCTCATGTTTTGGTCTAGATCACCATTTTAACGTGAACGGTTTTATTTCACGACGTAAACTATTAACCTAGCCTATTATTTTGGTTGCTACAAATAACCATCACCTGTTGAACATTTAATAAAAAGCTTTTAAAGGATTTATTATATTGAACCATTTTTATGATTCTGCAACCAAGTTTAATGGGTTCTTATAGTCTTATGCATTTTAATTATATTCAAGCGTTCTGAAAAGAATTTTATTTAGTTTGGTTAATTTGTATTACTGATTTGAATTAATTAATGCAAAAAAGTTATTTTAAAAAATTCTTTATTTAATACTCAAATTATGAATATAACTTCAACATCAAAAAATTGAATGTATAAAATGAATTTAACTGATGCATTATTATCTTGAAACGAAGTTGAAATATCTGTTTAGTTAGGTAGAGATAACTGACATCTGATGTTTGTTGTAGGTATGTGTAAAGTTCCTGGAAATTTCGGACAACTGGAGTGGTGTGATAAGGTTTGGATTCACAAGCAACGATCCAATAAATCTTCGCAACGGCTTGCCGAGATACGCTTGTCCAGACTTGACGAATAAGCCTGGCTACTGGGCGAAGGCCCTCGCTGAGCGCTTTGCCGAAAGAGACACGGTGCTTTTCTATTATGTCACATCAGCTGGAGATGTGCACTTTGGAGTCAATGGAGAGGAGAAGGGCTTTTTCTTTAGCGGAGTTGAAACCAGAGGCCAGGTAATTTATCTTAATTAATCTCCTCAAAAGTGTACAACAACATATTTAATAAAAACCCAATTTATATACTCTTGATTGTATTTATTTAGATATATATGGTAACATATATGATCGTATATAAATTATTGCTTTTATTTTTACTTCAGATTTTTATGCAATTAATCTTCTGTTTAAAATAATATGATACATTACATTCAATGTCAACTTTTTTATATATAACTTTTGTTGTATATATTATATATAATTGATAGTGTACAATTTGTAATATAATAATTGATTTTGTAGTTATGGGCGATTATCGACGTGTATGGTAATAGTACAGCAATTGAGCTGGTGGACCCAAACAGACAATATTTCAATAATATCAGACGCGGCGCGGATCACAGCAATGAAGACAACGCGCAGCACAGCCGGCACACGGCGTTGGACGACGCGAGTAATGCAGGTCGCGACGTCGAAAGGATCATCGTTCCGTCCATGCAGAACATGTCCATACACCATGAGCCCGACATCGACTTGCCAGGCCTGAGGTTTCAGCCCTCTGGCGTTTTGTTCTCGCCGCTGCCATTCCACTCGTGAGTCTCCTTCATTATATACGACGAGATGGCGCTCCTTGATACCGCTCACGCGTCCCCGCAAAACACATTCAGACGTTCAGCAATTGCCCGACACGATTCCGCGCAAACATTTGGGTCAGGTCGTCACGATTCATCGACCCTACGCCTTTTCCTCATTTTTATTCATTTCCTTTATTTCGCTTAATTTCTCAAACATTTATCTCACAACTTTATTTTTACTTCGTTTATGGCGTTTTCTCTATTTTCATTAATAATTTAATGAGTATTATAGAATTGATCATTTGATTGTATTTTTTAACATTGTTGTAAAATATAACAATGTATTAATTGTGATGATTGTTTCAGGACTCGAGGCAGGAACATTCGGTTCAGCAATCAACAATGTGTCGCGACTCGCAGTGACACCGAATTTTGTCACGGTTACGCGTTCACAAGTCGGCCACTGCTGTTAGGCGAACACATTGTCATTCAGATTTTAGCCACAGAATCAGTGTACCTCGGTGCACTAGCCCTTGGTTTTACATCTTGCGACCCCGCGAGATTAACCGCCGACGATCTTCCAGATGATAGTGACCTCCTGCTCGACAGGCCCGAGTACTGGGTCGTCTCCAAGGATATCGCATTTAATCCCCAGCCTGGCGATGAAATCTCTTTTACCGTCACGCATTTTGGAGAGGTAATTTCTCAGGCCTACTTATCCATTCATTATTAATAATTATGTGTTTTTCATTACTGTTAGTTAATGCAATAATTAAAAAAGATCATAATCTTACATGTACATACATTTCATAAATTATTTTTTCGGCTCATGGTCAAGTTGTACAAAGTTTGTTCGTTTATTCATAGTTAGCATACTCAATCAGATGATTCATATACGAAATATATATAGGTAAAGAAAAAAAACAATTTTTCATATAGTTTAAATGAAATCCAAAACATACTAATTGATTATTTCTTTAGGTACAAATGAGCAAAAATGGTGGACCAGCGAATCCGGTGATGCACGTGGACCAAAGTCTCAAATTGTGGGCTTTCGTAGACATCTACGGAATCACTCGCCGAGTGCGAATGCTCGCGAGTCGAACACAATCACCACCTAGACAGAGACAAACAAATCCACCTCCAGCTATCACACAAAATCCCCAGCAGCAACAGCAGCAACACGCGAACCACAGTAATGCTGCAACGGAGCTCTCATTCTCGGAGATGGTGCAGTTCAAACCAGCGGTATGCGGAGGCACGGTTCTCGTAGTGAACCTGCCACCCCAAGGGGCATACCCAAGTCCTTCTGCAGCACAGAGCCCACAGAACATATACGCAGCCGGTAACCACCGCAACTCGATGCTCAGCAACAACCACGCGGGATCTTCCAGGCAGTCGAGCTCGCCACCCCCACCCTTACCTGCGCTCACTGGTACCATGGCCTCCACCGGATCGTCCACTTACGTCGATCCGGTTTCGTACCAAAGTCTTGATGGCACGCTCACTTCTCAGGTTGTTATCATATTTTTCGCAACAGCTTTTCAATGATGTATTTTGAAAGCAGAAAAACATGATTATGTATGGTGCAATATGAAATTGTATATAAAGTTCAATGGGAAAGATTTTCAAAGATTCAATAATAAAAATATGTTTTCAATTATAGATCTCAGAACTTAGTAGTAGTATTTATTTGAGATATTAAATGTAAATTAGATTGTTAGTTGTCAAGACTTGTTATGGAAGTAATTATCGTGTTTTTATTTAATTTTGTTTATTTATCTGAAATATTAGGTTAATAAATTTTAATTTTATGGTTGTAATTTTCAGTTAAATGAAAAATTCGATTAGAATGTAATACTATCGAATGTAATAAGAATATACATAAAATATTGTTCATATTTCTATAATTGAAAAAAACGTAGATCATATTATATTCAAGATATGCGAA
>JABFQD010000648.1:0-23596 GCA_022817045.1 Psix sp. ZL-2020 | reverse complement strand
TATGTTTTAAAAATATTCGATTTTTGAATTTGTATTATTTTAAAAATTAGATTAAATATATAATCAAATAATCTGTAGTACAAAAGTAGCTTATGAGATATTATATATATATATGTATATTATGTAATGTGAAAATAATACTCATTACACATAATTCTTCATTAATGGAGTCATAATTTTACAAGTTAGGAAGTTGAAACTAAAATCTTTAAAGTATATTCTATAATCATAGTATACCATCTAATCAAATAACTCATCCCAAAGTAGCACTCGTGTAACAACATAATTAATATATCAGATGCTCACTGAATCAATATTTGTTTCCAACGACATCCTGAGTCGCGACGTCTTCGATTCTGCATCAACAAAGCACGACAATTTTGTTTCGAAATTAACGATCTCTTGAATAAGTCAGCATTTCGCCTCTTGAGACGGGGAAAAAAGACATCAAACGAAGATAGGATCATAACCGAAACTGATGCTAGCGATTAACAATCCAGCGCATACATTTAAAAGTTGACTTTTTTCGCGAGGTTTTATCACTTTGCAAATGAGATTAGCAGATTGCTAGAACAGCTTCATCGAAACGGCGCAAAGAGGGTTATCCAATTTCACAGCTTTCCCGTTGGGCAAATCAGGCTGTTCTGTTGTGTCAAAAAAGAATATTATTTTAAAATGTTTCGTCGACTCTCTCGTCCCGCATATTCAAACGCTCTCAAAATAAAGCGCATGCTTTTACAGAGTAAACACATCTGTCTGCAATTTATTTCCAACCTTTTCTTCGCTTCGACTTTTCTTTATCTTCGTCCTTTTTAGCCAGTATCCCAACAAAATTTGCTTCAAATCTGTACCAACCGAATATCAGTCCAACTCGCGTCAGAAAGAGAAGTCACAAATTAGAAAGAAATGGCACTCTCTTGTTTACGTTTATTTCGTTTTTTCATGTATCCTATTAGAGACAAATTGTTTGCCAAACATACGGCGGTTTGCGTCATAAGTAGCGCTTGTTTGGCGGCGCCATTGGTGGAATTTAAGTTAAAAAGCAGCGTGATTAATTGGGCGCTTTCCCCGTCGGAAACATTATTGTTATTTATCATGAAAAGTTGGCCCTTCCCTGTCACGGCCGGTACCGCGCGGCAGACGAGGAAACGCGCCGCGCGATTGCTGTCTCTGTCGGCGCGCGAACCGGCAGTCGCGGTCGATACACCCCGTCGGCTGCGTTCAACCCCTCGAATCGACTTCGCTGCCCGAGCTTATCGCTAGTTACGACGCTTCCGCCTTTATCTTTGCCCACGTCCCACGATTGACTTGCTCATACCAATCACTCGTCACTCTTTTTCCTTCATTTTTATTGCTCTTTTAGTTTCTCGCCATCTCTCTTCTCGTCACTTTACTCCACTTTCTTCTCAACTCGCGTCCGTTTGTTTTGGTTGTTTCTCTCTTTTTAGTTTCGCTTTACTAGTCTGCGAATTCGTCCAGCCAATTAAGACGACGGCTGAGACTATTTTCTCAAGCATTTATTTAACTCAAATAGAATCTTCAATAACTCGCTAATCGGCACAAGTTGTTCAGTTTTGCGTTCGAGGAATTATCTGGAGTGGAAGGATGTCGCAAGAAATGCGTTGCACTTTCTCTTCAAGGGGACACAATTGTTTGTGAGAACGCCGAGCTGTTTGTTATCGAAACACGTGTAGTAGTTGGTTGTCGGGAATAAAAAAGCCATTGTTTTAATACGCCGACTAATCTTTCACCGCTGCTCGCTGATTTCAAATCAATACATAAGACAGGCATTAGTGTACTTTTTGAATGTAAACACCAACATATGCATTGTTCTTGGCCATTTAATACCGAATTCCAAATCAACTTTCCGCTTAAGTCATTCTCGTTGGATAATTTCGCAGCTGGCGATCGCTTTGTTCTTGCGGCTTGTAGTTAAAAATCAATTTAATCCCTTTTTCGCCGTTTATTTTGATTCGCTGTAACAAATTTTGTCGATCAATTTGCATTATTCAGATGTTGTATCAATTCACTCCATAAGAATGCCTCGTCTCGACGTACCAATTCAATAGAACAAGTTCTTCAAGAATTTTCGATTTGTATTTTCCAAAGGAAACAAAAACAAAAATACCATCTATACAGTAAAATACAATCTTAAGCAATTCATCTTTGTGTTTTTTATTTGTGTAGTAATTTAGCTATAGTTGTAATTAATAACTTAAAAATGCATTATTCATACACTGTAGTACATCTGGTTTTGATGTACTAATACTAAAAAAGTAAATGAAAATAGGTTATGTAATTTATCTTCAATGACTAATTACATTGGAGTTACAAGGAGTGATCATTGATTGCATATCTTCATCGTCCAAAATGCATTTCTAGAGTATAGTTAATCTAACAGGAAAACTAAAAGTTAACATTAAAGTTACTGACTATAGAAACAGAAACAATCAAACTATAATTAACTTGAACTAACTACCTAGTATTTTTTGAGTTTGTAATTTATTATTTAATTTAATGAAAAAGATAGGTAATTTTTCATTTTAAATGAGATAACAATTATACAATATCTCATAAATTATAAATATTAAAATCTCAGCATGCACTATATTTCATTAATTTTCTTCATACATACAAAGTAATTTGTCATAAAAATCTTTATTTTTTCTTTTAATCAAATTATAATTTGATAATACAACGAATTAATAATAATATAAAGAAACGAAAAATTGAAACAGTGAATTTTTTTCTAATGACGACTTAGCTTGAGATTGCTGAGTGTTTACAAAAATTTCTCAACCAAAACATTCAGTCAGCTGATTGATAGAAAACTAAATAAACACGAAAATAAACTGCAGAATATTCTCATAAATTGATTCACTACATTTTTTTTTGTCATAACTTATGGTAATTTATGATTTCATATGCCTGCAGAAATAGCTTTAACAAAAGCTACAACTTGAACTCTTCCTCTTTTTGAACTCCACCTCTTCATTTTTTTTCTTTTCATTTTCCCGCTTCCTTTTCTCTTGAAGGGATAATAGAGTTGCCAGCGTCTCTCGTCCTCGCGACTTTGCGAGCTAAGCAAACCAAGTAGTTCACCAGGACGTATGGTCGTTGAAAAATTAAAATAGGTCTTAAGCGTTATTGTCAGTTTTTTCTTCTCTACTGTGAAATAAAATTCACATACCATTAGCATTTCACATTATTTAAAACAAGTATCCTAATTAAACATTCTACTCGTTTTATTTCAATAATATTTCAAATTTAATTTAACATCATATATTTCGTAGATTGATTTTCTGTATAAGTACAAATTTGATTAAACTAAATCAGTATTTTGTACATTTTTAAGAGAATCTATAATTTTTTTAGTTGTAAAAATTAAATTAAAATCATTTAATTTATTTTAAATAAATAATAATTTCATATTAAAAAACTAAATGTAATAGTGTGAAAGTTTTAATAAATTATAAACATTGCGTCATTAAAAAAAGTAGGCCATTAAGTTTTAACGTGTTTTATAGCTGTCAATCAATGTGTGATAAAATTACACAATTATATTGTAAAAAAATCGAAATTTCGCTGTTTATTGTCAAAAAATTTTGAACAAATCTTACGGATTGTCTCCAAGTGCTGTAAAACACAGTAAATTTGTTTCAATGCAAGACATTTTCAAGCGAGATTGTACGTGCTTGGCGAAAATTCACGAACAGAATTTCATAAAAATGTGTAGTTTAAATACACGGTTCACGTCTATAGAAGACTTAAAAAATATTTTTCCTGAAGTATCTTTTGTGATAATGACGCGAAAAAGACTAATCTTTTCTGACTCGATGTAGAGGCCATCACGGTTTTTTTTTACGCGCAACTGACATGCGCCTCCGCTTAGTCTGATAATGGCATCACTTTTGAATTTCGAGCCAGGTCTACGAGGCTATTAACCGTGTATTTGAAAGTTCCCAATGATACCTGAGTGGCGATAAACAAACATATTTACTTGTATAATGTCTAATTCAAACGTATTTCTTTTTATCTGCAAGAGTCTATTCATAAGAGATAATCAGAGAGGTAAAAATGTTACAAGCTGAGAATCTTAAGTAGCGAAGAAGCAACCCAAAAATGCGACGTTGCGAAACGAGGGAAATTTGAATGAACTAGCTGAAGGTAAAACTGAACGTACTATTTGAATATAATAAATCGAGTTTGTGATGCAAATAGTGGCAGTTAATCATTCATCTGGGCAAATTGACGGTAAAATGTTAATTTAAGTGATAGGGAGAAACATGTAATCCGAAATAAACAAACGATTGTGAACGAAAACACAGTTCACACTGCACACTTTCAATTACAAACGACTCGTTCAGATGTCCCTCCGACGAATGAATTTTCTTTGCTTTTACCATTGTTTGTGCGCTAACTTTCGCGAGATTCACTTTATCAAGTTGATTCCGTGATTTCAAACTGCAGTGATGCAACGAACGCCTGACTATATAATGTCGCTGATGTAATATCGCGTTACGAACATTTGGGCGCGAGTTCACGCCGTGTTTATCAGTTTTGTGTGATAAATTATAACTAACTTTGGTATAATATTAAAATGCATAAATACTATATTGCGCGGTGATTAATTATCTATTTGTTCGATTAAATGGTTAACAAAGATAAATACACATCAGTTGATTGATTGTATGCAATTAAATTGAAATGCTGTATACAATTTGCTGGCTATGATGTTGAATTAAATTCAATATTCGATGGTCAAGAGAACGCTTCATACCTCTACGATTTGATACTTGATTAGTCTAATGTAATTGTTCACGAACCACTAAGCAACATTGTTGTGTAACGAATTATTTATTTTTAAATGTGACTTGTTTATCCGTCCGTTTGGAGAAATACCGTGATTCTGTTTCGCTACTTAAATAACCGATACTTGCTTCGCAACGTCCTTCAATTAATTTTTCAATGCAGCTCAAACAAATCGAAACCAAATTACCTAATTCTAACCAACGCGACGATGTCCCTTGGATCAATCGAACGCAGCAATATCCTTCAACATTGTCTCGTTGTTTTCGTCTTGTGTCACTTTCTAGCTCATTAAATTTAAAAGCAAAATAGAATCCAATACATCTAGAGACGCGATCAGCTGAAGCGAAAACAGACAACCACTGCGACACCAATCGACCGCTTATCCTTCTGAATCGGCTGTTGAGAGTCCTTGAACAATATCATTCCACCTTTTTATTCATCAATTTTCAAATGAATTTACGCTCGTTAATTTATAATTTCAATTTTAATTTAAGAAACGAGACAAAAATGAGCTTCAACTGGCGTAGCGCGCCAGTTCAAGGTTGCATTGCATCGTAATTCACAAACAATTTTGATCCTGCGAAATCTCATCTAAAGTTTTCCCTCATTTATACGCTCGCTGAGATTAAAGCAAGAGATTAATGAAAAGCCCGAGCGATCGATCCGCGCGAGAGATCTATTAACCTTACACATACGCACATGAAAACACGGGTGCGCTAAATATTAAAACGTCGACCTGCCTCTAGCCATAGTCAGTACGTGCGTCAACGGAGTAAACCGAAAGCATAAATTATTTGCGACGAATATACTTTGTCGCGCCGACTTCACGCCCTCAACTTCTTATTCAATGTGCGTTCCATTAAGTAATTACAGAAATATATCACACGAGAACCCTGCCACTTTTTCATTAATTACCAATGCTAAACGGATAACCGGCGCTCACAGTCATCACACTTTTTTACATGTTTTTCTCATCTAGATTTTTCAAATATCAATCACTTTTCAACGCGAGATGCATTTTTGAAATTATTATTTCAAAAAAAAAACATTTGATTAAGAGAAGGAAATGTGAATAATTTGAAATGCAATGAATAACGTGAAAAATATTCATCCGTTATGTTGGTATCAACATTTCATATTTCAAGTCATTTTTCATCTTTTGATATCTTTTAGTTATCTATGTGCGAAGTCTGTATCTGTGTTGAAATTTGAGCGATCTGCCAATCGTAACAAACGGTTTAACACATAGCCGATTGACGACAAATAGTATTGTTCCAGTACATAGATTACAATTGAATCAGTAAAGAGATGGCAGTTAGTGTGACGGTTAGTAAACGACTCAGAATCAACTGGCACAGTGTTGGCCCAAGAGTCATTAATTGGATTGGCTAACAACCAGTGCATGGTACTAAGGCGAGAGTGAACACATTACCAGCACATTACAAACAGTTATTATATAAGACAAATAACACACGACTGGTACAATCTCGATCCAACAGTATTCCAATGCTAGTATTATGTTCAGTATAATAAAAACTTACGTATTTTCGTGATAACCAGAAAACAGAAACAACAAAGTTGTTTTTCTTAAAACGTAACATTTTTGTATATTCTGTTAATACCAACTATTGACTTAATATCACAAAAGTGAATACAAATTAAAAGAGATAAATCAATTAAAAAAAGATGTATAAATTTCAACTTCAAATTTAAAACCCGATACTTAACAAATATTTGGCTTTTAAATTATATGAATTATTGCTTGTTGACGGCAATTTAATTATCAGATTATGTAAATAATTTTTTGATAACACAATTTACGAATAATAATGAATGATGTATCTGCCTTAAAATAATGTAATCACAAATAATGCACTTGAAGTTTTGATACATATTGACTATTAGTTGAAATACACAATTGGTAACAAATATTGAGTTTGTACTGGCCCAGCGTTGGCAGTGGAAGGTTGGCGCCAGCATTGCGTACGAGAACGTGGGCGTTTTATTGCAGCAATGTGCCGGCAGTTGTTTACCAATGCACGTCCAACGATTACAGATAGTGTGTCAGTATAGCGTCATTCGTCGATTTTTGCATGAGTAGTTGCTCTAGTTCGACGTTTATTAAGTACACTTTGATATCAATACTTGAAGAATCCATATGCCGCTTGAACCCAAATCGGAAATGAACCTGGCATTTCCTCGTATGCGCACGCCTTCCTGCTCCCACATAATCCCATCGTTAAGAGAAATTTGAAAAATGAATGAAATTCATTTTATAAGTATTCCCTCATGCATATTATAATCAAATTAATCCATTTGAATAAACGCTTTTTATTATTTTCTCCTCAAATAACTAATGAAACAACCGTAAATCATTTCACTTATTTATTAATTGCTTTACTTTCATCAAATATATCACAAAATGATAAATTCGAATAACATCAGGTTTTGATTAAAAATGGTCATATAGTGAAAATTCGAAGAGTGATTTTCTGCAGTAGATTCTCATTCACTCCAACAGTCGTTCATTTAACCTACATTCATTTATTGACTCAAGTCATGAGTATCTCTTATGACTGTGCGTCATTTCCTTCGGTTTAGGATAAATTTAGATAAAATTAAAACAAGTAAAATGGACATATTTTTCATCATCCTGGCTGATCGAGGATCTACTGTTAATTCTCGAACACTGTCTAGTCCGTAAAAGATGGCGAGACTTGGTCCGAAACTCGTGCTTAATTATGCAAAACGACGCTTAATTATATGCGCAATCGCTCGTAATTACTCGTCGTTCAAATTTATGCATAATCGTTTTTGAAGGCACGCGTGTTCTTATATGTTAATGACGATTGTTCGTTCGAATGAACGTTTTATGAGATCAACCTATGATGAAGAACGTGTAAATAATGTCACATAAATAATGCAACTTGTTCAATTAAAACAAACAAATACGAGTCATGTTGGTGAAGTACAAATCGTGTGTGATAAATTAAATATTATTGGATAATGAAGGTAATATTTCATTTGTTGTCGTTACTTGAGTTTTCAATTTCTATATTAAATTAACGTTTATGCGGTTGTGTTGAAATATCGCCCGCGAAGTATAAATTCAAATGAGTAGATAGAATCAAATTTGAAATGTTGAAACTTATTTTTTATACTTTCAAAGTGATCGTAAATCGCAATCAAATAAGTTGTTTCCATTTTCAAGGCGACACGAACTATGTCAGTATATCATATTTATTTGATTTTTCGATACAAAATCCTCAATGATTGTTACTAAAGTACATACAGAAGAAAATAAAATTTTCGATTATTTACAATGATAGTGTTCGAGTGTATAGTAAAGTATTGATTTATTGTTATCAAGTGTGCGTTTTATTGGCAGAAAATAAACGATAATGTGACCATTGATTAATCTGAAAATTACATAATGAATTTCGTGATCGAATTTATAAGCGTTAAAAAATGATATGATTATTATGAAAAAAGAATCGATCGTATCAGCTGATGTTGTATAATAATGTAAGACTTCATAGATAGGTGGTAATAAAAACGATGATATATAAAAAAAAAAAGTTGTATATATGTGTATAAAAAAGCATTCCTTGAAGACTGACGACCTCTTTTCGCTTGGTTTCAGATCCCTCCCTCGGCAAAAAAGCTCTGGGGCGTGGACGAGGGCGGTTCCAAGGACGAAGGGGGTGTCAAAGGCGGTGGGATACTTCACCTGGGCGACCACCAGATGTGGCGAGATTCCACATGGAGCACCTCAGGTAATGAGATCGTTTTCTACGTCTGACCAGAACCTTTGCAGCGGCGAATTCGAAAAACGCGCGCGTTTGTCTGTCGCTTGATTGGATCGTTCACGTATCTAAGCTCAACGGCTGCTAAGGGACGAATCCGCCGGTTTTATTTTACGTTTAAACTAGAGATACTTGAACCAATTAAACCTCATACGAGGAGCTTATTACAATCAAGCTGCAAAAAATTGCTGAGGTGTTTCAATGGCTGCTTATTAACCATTGGCTTTTATTTATTTTTTATTTTTTTAATCGATCAAATTGTTAGTCATTAATGGCAACTTCATTAGTTTGAAATGATAGTTGTGGATTAATTACATAGGCAGATTAATGAATTGTAAAGATACCGGCGATGAATTATATTCTTTTAAATGTTGATAATTTACGACTGGATTAGTAGGCGAATTCTTGAAGTACGAGATGTTGGTGTAATTTAGAAACTATGGAATCAAATTGTAAAGTTTGGAGGAAGTATTCGTAGGACCGGATAAGAAAACTTGTTGATTTTTCGATCAAGTCCTCTACCTTTGATAGAACGCTCTGACAGTTAAGTTGTTATCTTGCAAATAACAGTTGAATTGTTAAATAGTTTTATTTCGAGCTAAAATGTTGCTAATCTTTATTTCGATAAATTGCAGCTTATCTTATACTTAGACTTACGCTATTGAAACTCGTCTTTCAATTTTATTCATTCATAAAAACATTTGTAATCTTATTTAAAATTTAAATTCATTCGCAAAATTGAATAACTTTGTTTTTGTTTTCGACATTTCATATTATGAAAATCCTGTTTGAAATCGTAATGATAAACATAAAAGAGGAATATTAATTATTAGCTGATGTCAAAATGGCTAATTTGAACGCTATTAAGAATATAGCGATTGTTTGAAGAGAGCTGGAAAAAAGTGCAACTTAAGAAACACGTTTTTGTCATAAATAACGTTGGACAATTTAAACGTCGAATTAATCTATTCAAACGTCCACAACGTGTTGCAAATCAAGGCTAAAACAATTCAATAGTACAGAACAATTTAAACCCTCGCAGCATCTCTCATCGTAGATAACGAGTGGTATCTCAGAATAGAAGCAACGCCTCGTCTCGTGGCTCCGAGACTGGAGTGCACTCGTGCTGAAGGAAGAACACTCGCAAGATAATTCTTTATTCATCTTGACTGATCCAATTACGTTTATTTTGATTCGACTCTATTGATCTGTATCATCTGCTACAGGGTTAGCGCGTATATCTCAAGTTTGCTATCACACACAGCTATTCGACAATCTCGTTATCTATATTCGGATGATTTTATCCGAACACGATAATCTGCTCTCGCTTGGGACGTCATTTTTACACGAGAATATCGGAGAATAACTTGGTTATGGGATCTATATTTGTTTAGTCGCGCACTCATGCGCAGGGTCGACGTCCTGGTTATCGACACTTTGAATTAAACCGCGTGCACAAGCCTCAAACATTTTTAGAACCAACAATATTAATATTGCACACTATTATTAATTCTTGAATCTCCGTCAAAGTGTTGATTCATTTTTTATGCTTCTGAATACCTTTTATTTCCTTCCATTTTTATTGATAACTAAGTCTATTTTGATTCGTATTCAACATGTTTTCGATTATTATATTCTATTAGGATATAAATAAAATATCTCTTAATTGAAACGGTTTTTGTTCATTTTGGAAACAAACTTTGGGTTCAAACGAAAGAACATTTTCAACTGAATATTAGTCGAGCACATTCACTATGAAGTTTACCAGCTTCAAGAATTAAAATAGATTTAGTGTTAATAATTAAAATGGATATCTCGTCTAAAATTGTGTTGCCAGTTAATAATTCTACTTGTATTAAGTGTTCTAATAAATAATCATTTTTATACCGTTTTTAAATAATATAATAAACCATTAGAATGTAATTATTGAAGTTATCGCTATCCGAAATTCATGCGATAATGACCAAATGTAATTATGGATTTCAATCTAGTTCACTAATTTGTAATCAGTTGTGGAATCACATTTATTGTATAATAAATCCAACTTTTCTTTCTAATTTCATTTTTCCATCTGTGACGTATATTGGATTTCTGTTTCTACCCGCAGGGATCACAGGAACTCGAATTTTACTTAGAATCAAGCCTAATGAAATTCACGTGAAATGAATATTGTCCTGAATTAATTCCTCGAAGATGACAAAGTCGAATACCTTTGAGAAGGACAGACTTGGAAGATAAATTAAGATTACTATTTCTTCTGGTTTTTCCTTTCTGCCCAAGGTCAAGGCTGTCTGAAATGCTGATATATGTTTTTGATCTTTTCAACACTGATGATTTAATCAATAATTAGAACGTCTGAATTTTTCATCCATCCTTCATCGATGAAAGTGGGTTGGATTTAATTTTTCATCGAGCGCGCTTCAACTTTTCTTCACATCGCTAGCGTGTATTAATCAGATTTGATCATTTTTAATTTGTTTGTTTCATCTTGAAAAGGAATATTATTAATCCCCAGTGGCACGGGAAAAGTGATTTGATATTTTCCTCGTAAAAAGCAATCGCCTGTATAAAAGGAAAATAAAAAACACTAATATATAACTGCGAATATATAACGCACATAGCAAATGCGTTTCCTTTTTTTACTTTTAATAATACTCTTTGATTGGTACTGCAACTGTACGGAGGCTAAAATGCGCGATGAAAGAACTTGCACGCGATGAAATTCAGTTATGTTCGTTGTGTCGAATTCTTGATAACTTTTGCTACATACAATCTCGAGATCTATAAATAGTTAACTTAGCTGAGATAAATATGAATAATAATGAAAAAATATCAAGCATGTAAAGCTGCTTTCGGACATTTTGTCAATACGTCGCTTGTAATTCCGCTTGACATATCCTGACCCGTGTGATATAGTTTAATCGTTGCATGAATCTTTCATTCAGCGACTGGTTGGCGCGAATGAATCCGCGAGCGTCCTGCCGATCCCGTCGCAATTTTGCATACAAATGCAGCTTAATTTCAATTCGAATTAAGAGCATCGCAATTTATTGTCAGTTGGCTCTGTTAGTGGCACTTAAATATTCTAACGTTGTAAAAGCCCGATTGTTTCTTTGCACTCAAAATACCTGCCGCCTAATGACCAATCCACTTAAGCCCAGCTTCGTGTTTGAGTGTCGTATTCGCGGCAAAAGAAGCTACCCTTCTTTTTATTATGACACTTACACGTTACAGCGATTAAACAGTTGCCGGTAGATCTTTTTATTGCAGCTGTTTCACATAGTTGTGTTTTTTTATCGTCGCGGAACAAAACGCGCGCCACCAAAGCGAGCGTGAGTCGAGATAAAATTTCGCCGCTATTTATTTGGCGGACCTTTATCTCGTCCCAATTCAGCGTGCACAAAGCGCGCGACGAATCAAAGCCGATCTCTTAAGTAGGAGCAGTTGGCGTTTTAAATTGAACGGAGGTAACGACGTTTTCATGTGAAAACGCTTGCAATTGTTCGTGCGAATGCTCGCCAACTTCTTCATTTGCTTGGATTAGATTGGCGTACGCTCGGAGCGCCAGGACGAGCAAAGATTGTGCAATGACGCTGACAGAGTATATCAGTAAAAGCAGACGAAGGCGGAAAAGTCAAAGGAGTAATGAGTAATATAAAGGAGAACATTAAACTGGTGTAATTCTGTCTGATGTGTTTATGTTTCCAAATGACAGCGGTGACATGAAAAATAGCCTCTCGGTATAAACATACGTTCGATGGCGCGGATACAAATTTCATAGTACAAGATGCGAGCTGGCTTTTCCGAATGATTAGCTTTAACTCCTCAGTCGAATGTCTGCATCTGTCACAGAGATCGACAGACTTTCGCTCGAGAATTGATTTTAATGCTCGAAATTCATGTATAATTGAAAATGCTGCGCGGTAATAAAATTTTTATGACGTGATAAAATCGAGTGAATGAAATGCAGAAATGCATGTGAGCGTGTGTAGGAAAAAATTAACCAACAATAATGACATTAATTCTTGATGTGATATCGTACAAATGTATTCGCGGTTGAAAGTCAATCTACTGTTTGTTTATTAGCAACATATGTACAATATGTGTATAGTTTTTTAATTAAAAACTTTTTAATGTTCATACTTACTTATTACCCACATCAATTGGATGTTCACTTTTTTTAAAAGTTCATTTTCAATTGCGACGGAATTAAGGTACAACATTTATAATACAACAGTACAATAGAATTAATTTTGATGTTTATTAAAGGTTAGTATTTGTTTATTTATTCTCCTGTGTTGGTAAAAATATTTGATATGAACATTCAGAACAGATAATTGCTATTTGTCCAACCACATTAATCATTTTATTCATTCATTTATTACTGTGCAATGACTCAAGTTTGTCTCACTTCTTTGATTTAACTGCAAGTTTGAAACGGCAAAGTGGTCCACCGCAAAGCACTCTCGCAGCAGTCGACATTTTCCAGTGAGGCCATTGGCTATCGACCAGTCGCAAATATCACACTGTCATTTAACAAAGAAGCTCTCTCTTAGTTCAATGCTCCCTGGCTTTGATTTGATCTGACGACAAAACGTCGTCATGCTGCGGTGGCGCAATATCCTGAATTGCATTTGAAAATTGGCCTACACCGAAATTCATCGCTGAATCACGGTCGGCCGTTAATTAGCTAAAGCTAAGGTCACGTAACCGTCCCTGCGCGATGCAAATTTCGCGCGTTAGATAAATTATTTTGCTTCGTAGCGTTGATGAAATTTCGACGATTACTTTCAAACATTAACTACTTTCGAGAAAGTGAATGAAAATTTATGAAAATGACTTTTAATTAGGTGAGTTTATTTGAATTTTTTTTTACGATTGCATAGTAATTAACTGCTGCAATATTTCCAGATTTGATATTAGTAGTTTTACTTTTCGAGTTCAGTGAAAAACGTCGGTTTGATGGCAATTTTGATTATTAAATTGATGTTGTGAAATCAATAAATTCGCATTCGAAGTCAGTAAGTTGTACATTATTGTCACTCAGCGAATGAATATCAACGGATTTGTTTAAGGAGAAATTGGATTGGGAGGGAAGGCTGTTAGGGTTCAATAAAAGCCAATCAAAACGGTCGAATCATTGTTTGTTAAATTAGTCGATGATTTTAGTTTCGTCCAATTGAACATTTCTTTTCCAGAATTATTTTGCTTTGACTCTAATATTTGATGTGAGTAAACCACTTGAAAATAAAAGAGATTCATTTTTGTGATGGCAGCTTTAATTGCGTGACGAAAATTGATGCAAAGGAATTAGAAAAGTTCAGGGTTGATCACACAAAAGTGTTTCTTGTTTACAATTGAGCCTTTAAGTCATTTGTGAGATGATGGTTGTATGTAAAACTGTCGTTTTCATTTGTGTTGCTGCATTACGACAAAAAAGCTAATATTGTATTCCAGCCAATCACTATGTGCTGTTGCTTTTTTGTCGAGCTCTTTTATTTGTTTAACAAGCAATGATTTCAATCAATTGAACTTGACTTTTCAAATAAAATATGAATTATTCAAAGTTTATACAAGAGTCTTTATCTTATAACGATAAATAATCGTGAATTCAATAATAAAGTAAAAATCAATAGCTTGTTAAAATACTAACATCTTGTTACATACGTGAAGATAAATAATTAGTCAAATCATCAAAGGAATATGTATTAACTCAAAATTGTACATCACGCATGTCGTTAATTTTGATTTTATTTGATACGTATGATTTACATGACTTTTTTAAGAAAGTACTTATTCAATGAAAAAGTTTCTCTCTGAGTCAAGTAGTTTGAACGACTGTTTTCGAGTTAGTTTTTCGGATGGCTGCTTCATCAAACATATATATTATTTATAAAGTTTAAGTTGTGATGGAACGTTGTTTATAATGATTCGCCTTTAGCAAACAATAAAATGAATACGTTTCGTGTAAACAGCAAATATCAGTGGAAAGGGAAAACTGTTCCAGCCATACACAAACATGTAAATTTCCATGTCCACATGTTTTTATATCCTTTTTATAGCGCGATACGAAAACTCGCCTTATTGCTAGAGAGATATTCAAAAATAAAAGCCAACTTAGACTTGACAAGTTTCCTAGAAGAGATCATTTTAATAGCATCAGCATTTGAGATGACGCAAACTTTTTATTATTTAAATATCATTTTGCAGTCAAGTACATACGATTTGAAAGTTTATTCAACGTAAACACTACACAAAACCGCGAACCGTACTTTGTCGGTGTTGCGTTTAAGTTTCTTGTGCTCGTATTCCCTTATCAAAAGAGAGATACTGCAACGTACTTTGGCAGAGTATTGATAAATTCACACGGAATTCCAACAAATCTGCCAAATGAACAAATTAGATTCAACGAAAGTCATAACTGGCTTTCATTTTCGTTTTTGATTTTTAATCGGAAAATGATTTTATATTCTTTTAGGAAACGAACTTTGGCAATTGGCTGACTAGTTATGTCAGAGTGTTTGACGACATAGTTGAACTCATCAAAGCTTTTGCTGTATTTGGTTAATGCTACTGTACGCCCAAGTAATGAGTTTAGCGAATTTATAAACAGAATTGCTTTTAACGATGAAAATGCTCTCATTCACAGTATGAATGTTAGTGGGTAGTTATTATCTCATCTGTGAGTTAATTAAAACAAATTTGAATTCTTTTTATTCGCGCAAATAAATGTTTCAAACTCATCACTGCAAAATTTATGGTTTGCAATTTTACGACAATAATAATAATAATAATAATCGGAGCATTATTTTAACGGTAGAATTCGATGTTTTTATTTTATGAATCATGGCGGTTGAGCTCACTTAAACTTTATTTTAACATAAATTGATAACCGATAAAATCGATATCTCGAATTCATTTAAAACATCATCTGCGATTGCTAATTTATTTAACTTTATAGAAAAGGGACGAGATAATTAAAATTATTTTAATGACATTTTGTTGCGAATATTACAGAATCTATATAAAGTGCATTTTATTCGTTCGCCTTTTCATGAGAAAAATCACGTTCTAAAATCTTGATTCTAAAAGAGGGATGTATTTCCATTACAATGTAATTTGTTCAATAATTGAATAGTGTTGAGGACATTCTATAACGGAATCCAATTATTTGTTACACACACTTTATTGAAATGTATATTAGAATACGATTAGTATGATTTAATAATATATCCCAGTTTTGATGTGAATATTGAGGCAAAGGAAAATGAACCTAATAATCTACTTAAATTTATTCAAAGTCAACCGAAGTAACGAAAATAAAGTGCATAATTTCTAATTTCACCCACTTAGGGATATATTAACCGTAATTCAGTTTTCAAAATCATATTCATTCAGTATCTACGGTATAAACTCAGTAAACACGTCGAAAACAAAATAAATTTCATACGAGTATGAAACTACCCGTGAAAATGAAAAATCAGTCAAAAATAAAAGATACTCATATTAAATCAAAAATAAATCCTACAGCAGCAATGTAATTTTAAAACAACGATCATATATGTACACTCAAAACACTCGAATGCTTCGGTCAAGAGTTCAATTGCTTCCGTCTGAGGGATTCCTCATAACGTATGTATCATTTTTGCAAACGGTAGTTGAGTCTATGTTGGGACTTTGCTTAACAGTTGACGGACCAATCCAATAACAGCAGTCCAGTTGCAAAGGGCGAATTTCGATAACAGGTTTGTTTGCCGAAGAACATCAACATGAGGTCGCTGAGACGTTGATACGCCGCACGGATGTCCGTCGAAGTTGCGCAAGGATGATTTGTGTTTACAAGTTCGTGCTCGACATCGCCGTAGAGTTTGTGACACTGACACGTGTGTACGTGAACAGGTTCGCCAGGCCCATGGTTTGTGGGTGCGCACACTTTAAATGTGTGAACGCGGCTGTTGCCATGGCGACAGACGTCCAACGATGCTCACGGAGGGGGCAACGTCCCACCAGGAGTACGCCAGGGTCGTGCCTACGCGACACATTTTGTCCCACGACATGTCAATCGGATCGACCGCGATGCCTGAACAATCGTGCTCGGATAAGCCTTTCTCGCACGCGTCACACCGCGCCTATCCAACACATTTGTCAAACGAACCGAGCCTCCGCTTTTCAACTTGCTCCCCTCCACTAGCCCTCTCTTTTTCCCTCCTCCTTCTCTTACTAATCACTCATTAACTTGCATTGCTTCTCGCGCTTATCAATTGGTCATTTGAATAATCGATCAATTACTGGTTGTCAATATCAGTTACCAAAATGTAATTGAATTTTTGGATTATATATAGATCCATTTGAATGTTTAGCTTTTCAATTATTTGAAAGGCTGTACTTTATTTTAAAAGTGAGATATATTTAAATTGGAAATTTAATTCTGTCATATAACAGGATACTTTTTATTAACAACAAATGTTATTGATTTTCGAAGACATTGCTTAAAATAAAAGTCTAAAAATTGCGCGTTTTTGAATGTATACTTGATCGTTGCGAACAAATTTGTTTGAAAAGATACATTTTGAAAATACTTTGTTATTCAAATATGGATCACATAAAAAGGTGTTGTATACAGTTTGCATGTTGCCGTTTTCATAATTGGTTTTTCTCTGGAAACTATTCAAGTTTGCTTACATGTCAAATATTGAATGTCGATGAATTTTCATAAATGCCAGTTTTTTTCAAATTTATTCTGAAAGTTTCGCATAAAGTCATTTCACTTGTTCTGGCGAATTCATTATTCTCAGCTATTATAATTTCAAATTAATTAACAAAAATTTAGCAATATAAACTCATGCACATTAATATTTGCACGTCGGGTAAATAATTGTCATTTTTTGTGACCTCGGTAAATATTTTGCCATGATAATAATGATAAAAAAATATGAGCTTTTTTACCATCTAAAATTAAATTGAACGTCTATCCATTTCCATCATGTCGACACTTTAGATGGCGACGTCGTTGTTCTAACCTTTGTTCGACGTTGATTAGATTTGTTTTTCAGGAAATTAATCGGATGCTGTTATTTGACGTTTGTGTTAGTTAAATTTAGTGTGCACGTGGTTCGTTGCAAACTTAAAAAAATTCACTTTGCGCTCGAGGGTCATCCGGGATCTAGACTCGATTGTTCGGCAATCCCGATAAATCGAGACAGGCGGCTTCCGACGAATAGAGAGTTTGTTCGAATAGATAGTTTTATTTGGGGCGCATTTTTTGGGGAGTGGGAATTGAAACCGTTCGACTGTTATCCTGATAGGACTAGGTTAATGAATTTACACAGTCAATTGACACTCGCAATTTCTGCAGCTGGTATTTACAGTTGAAAGTTCATTGTTTATCAAACTAGTTGTGTCATTCACCAAACGGTTTAAAGGATCAACTGAAATCAATCGATATTGATCGTTTTTGTAATATATTTTATACTCCAAATTTGAAATAATTATTATTCATGAAATTATTTATTCATTCCAATTCGAATAAACTTGACTTGTTACTTATGAGTAGTAATTTATTATAAACTCATATAAGGAATGTAAAGAAAGGGTACAAGATTTATTTGTAGGTGTACTCACACGCGTAGAGAGCAAAACAATATAAGTTATTATCTGAAAGATCAGACGTGGGTTTAAGTTGTTGAGTATTTTACAGTTTTCTTCCATTTTTTACGTTAGAATTTCTGCTTCAACTTCGATTAAAACTTTGTTTGAAAAAAGCAATACGTTGCTGTATTAGAATTTTGTTTATAAGAAAACTCAGATTACTAGCATCACTTTCTCTCTGTCATAAGTAGAACGGAATCAATTTAAAGTTATGTCAGAGTTATGCAAAAATGTTTGATTTTTTTATTTTAAAAAGTAAGCCACAAGTATATGTTTTAGTTGAATGAACCAGCCTTTAAAGGTATATTATTTAATGTAAAAATTATAGTGTAACATTTCACATTGCGTTGCTTACACCAACCACGCGAGCGAAATAATCAACTGAATCAAGAAAAGTCAAAACCAAACATTTCCTCTTACTTTTAATTTGATCTATATCGCTAAATGAATAAACGTGAAAATAAGCAAGAAGAAAATGCAAATAAAAAATTGGTATTTTCATTGTTCAACGAAACGTAAAACAATATTTTATGATCTAGAATAAGTGTTCATTATTGTAAAAGAGAAAAATCTAGCCAAAAAAAGACTTCCAATTTAGCGTGATATTATTAAACTCTATAGATGTTTATCCAGCGAAATAACAAATTCAATTGACCTGAGCTTTTTTCGTTGTACATTTTTGTTTTGCGATGAGAAATTTGTTGAAAAGAAAATCCTCAATAACAGATGACCTTTTCGAAGCGTTTGACTGCTTATCACGATTTAACATGATAACTTGATTAACTATTATATTTATGGCAATCTTGTTTTAGATTTACGTTTCAAATCAATATAGAACTAAAATGTAAATTGCCAACAATACATCCAAACAGAAACATCACAATCGTACAATAATAGGATTTTTATAACTGGAGTTTCCTTTATGATGTAACTAAATCGATGAAAACATTTTCCCGATGATTCAAAGTTCATTTGGTCGTGACTAAGATATTCGAAAGATTATCAAGTTAAAATGTGTCCAAAACAGTAAAAACGTATTATTAATTTGATTGCATTATAATTCGCTGTTTTGTTTGCAGATCATGCCGTGTCACAACCTATCTCAATGGGAACCGGACGACGAGTAGGAGTCGGCACAGGATTTCACCATCAGACATCAGAAGTGGGTACTGTACTCAGTCCTCGAAGCAGGTTGGTATTTCCTACGATTGCTTAGCCGTGTCATTCAAATTTTAATTAATTTCAACGAGCCAAATAAAATTCGAATGCCAACTCGCTACGAATTCGCATTTCGTGCTTTGTACACAACGAAGCTATTTAATCTATTTTCCTGGTGAGTGAATTCAGATTAGAAATGATAGTTGAAAACGCTATCATAAGTTTGGATGGGTTCGTTGTACGATTCGGAAGGACAGCGCGCTTTGTAAAATTATTTTCCCTTGTCGAAAACTAGAGACATTTTAAAGATAGCTTAATGGTGCTGGATCATTATGTCATTGATATATTTCAAAGTCCTTTTTTCAGTGAAACTGGGGGCCTCGGAGTTAAAATGGTCGAGTATGTTCTTGGATCGAGTCCTACTACCCCAAAGGATTTGGAAACACGAATAGTCTCTCTTAGATTGGTAAGATTTTCAATAGTTGCAACTTGTTCCATTTCGATTGTCGATTTGTTACAAATTTTACTCTTCAAATTTCCCTACTGAATTCACAAAACATGGCTTCGATATATATATTTCAACATCACTGACTTTATTTAGATAGTAAAGAAATGCAGGAATTCATTTTCATTATTGATATCATTTTCATTCTTAATTAAGAAATAAGAGAAATTACTCGTTGGTCAATATATATGATTGTTCAACTTTATGAAAAGGTTTAAATTAATATTTTTTATGGATTAATATATATCAAGTCACGTTAATGTGTTATACATTAGTTTGTGGAATTTTTATTTGATCTTAGCGTACGAAGAAATGTTATACAACAAAAAAGGTATTAATCTGACTTTGTGCCAAGATTATAATAATAATGTGTAAAATAATAATTTTTCAACCAAGAAAAATGAAAAGACAATTCATGCAAGGTTTTCAAGTCGAGTTAAACGTAAACTTTATAATCTCATAAAACGCATATTTTCTTATGCGTAGTGTGGTACAAGCATAATTTTTTATCATAAAAGAATAAGAATTTTCACATTTTTAAAATCCCATAGGGATCAATTTTTAACAAAAAATATTTTTCTCTGAAGGCTATATTTTGTATATACATTTTTTCAGCTTCAGAGTAAAGTTTTGGATCAGTTTTTTAAACAAATAAATCATAATTCGTAAATTATGTGATCTTTAAATTACATTAAAATAGCTTACAAAAAAAATTAATGTATCTTTAGCTATTGATCGAAAAAATTTCTTAAATATTTGAAAAACATTAACTTCACTTATATAAATATTTATAATTTTGAGTTGTAATCTAATTTGTAAAGTATTACCTTAACTGCATCAAGTATCTTTTTTTTATTAAATTTGTTATTAAAAAAATTGATTAAACTATTTTCATGTTATATACTAAAACTGGAAACAAAGAAAATAAAGTATCCTTGAATTGTCTTTTGCACTCACTTTTCATTGCTTTCGGTATTAGTTATAAAAGTTACTAGTTTACTCGGCGATCCGGGATGCAATTTTTAAGTAAACGAGAAAAAACTTACAATGGTTACCCCTCAGTGAGCAGCAAAATAAGCGGCAAGCAAAAGTAAAGCAAACGTGGGAGGGGAAAGGGCTCGCAAGCAAGTAAGACAAATAAGGCAGAAGCAGGCCTCTGGCCTGCAATGCCTGACAAAGCAATGTCAGAGCAATAGAAAAATAAAACGGTGAAATATGTGCCAGTTGAGAACATTTCTTCTAGATCTATAATTGTTAACAAAAAATTGATTATTGTTTTTTGAATTGTTGCATCATTGAAAAAAGTTTTTCCATTTTTTAAAACAATGTAACAGCAATCATTGTAAGAAACTTCATTATTTCTTAGAAATAAATTATTTGTTAATATTATTTGTGAAAAACAGTATAAATGAGTGCAGCATAATTATTACAGTCATTTGCATGCAAATTATTTGACTATTCAATTTGAATGTTTAGTTCCAACTAAATGAAACATTTTTTCATTAATATAGAAATAGAATGTACGTTATTATTTACAAATATTTGGATTTTAATTATAAAAATCAAAATTCGAATTAGAGTTATTTTTTATTATTAATAACTTGCATAAATGAGAATCGTTATTAATAATAAATTTTATTTGTAGAACGCTGATAACGATAAAAAGGAAAAAGATAAAGGCTCTGCAAGCCCATTTGACAGTTCAAAAGATGACAATGGACCACAAGGCAATGGTCTGACATCACAAAATGGCCTTGACGATGAAAAAGGCTTCAAGTGAGTATCAGCGTTATTGACTGTTAAAAACTTGCTAAGGAAACTTTAATAATCTAAAAACAGCTTTTTTTGTTATATAGTACCAATTATATAAAGTTAAAAAGATAACTGATTAATTTGCAAATGCGATATACAATTAAATTAATGCAAACATATTGGTTACTTGAAATTAACATGATTTGTTACTGAATAAAATTGTTACGCTCATTATTGACCTCTTCAGAAGCATGGATATTTTGCAATCTGCAATTCATTCTGGGTTTCCAACATATCGCGACATCTATCGGATCTCAAAGTATACGTTGCTACTTTACCGACAGTAGAATTGAATTTCGAAGTGTCTAGTGAAATATTGTGACATATTATTGCTATTCCAATTGAAAAGTGCATTGTTATTTCAGTTTTATAATTTAATTCATGCATTTGCATACCATTTCCATTAGTTTTTATGGGCAAACGAATAACTCATATCAAACTGTTGTCGATAAATTACTTTTCTACATGCTCGCAAATTCATAGTCGATAAATGATATACATTAATCATTATATAAATAAGGAGATAAATTTTTATGAATTAAGAAAGTTATACAAATAAATAGTATGAGTATGACTTATGCCATATTTTCGATATTTGCAAATCGATAATTTAGTTCAATTATTTATTGAGTCAATATTTTTAAAATATACAGCTTTAATTACCTATATGAAAATATGCAATTATTTAAAATAAAAGAGTCAAATATAATTGTTTTGATTATTTTAATACAAATTTTATCACAATTTTGTTATTTATTTTAGACCAATTAACACATTTGTGAGCATAAAGTAAAAAACATAAATATTGACAAATATAAATTATTTTGTCATCTAATTTTGAACTTATTTTTCATAATTTTTATTCAAAAATAGTTTTTTAATTAAAGACTAATGTCACATTTTTGAATTGTAGCTTTCTATAAAGTATAATAAAATTTTATTTTAATCGTACAATCTTGAATGGTCTACATTGTAAAAGAAAATTACATGGTACTCACAAAGCACCAACAAAGTGAAATCATTTGATATTATAATGTGTAGTTTAATGGCAACAGTTATTTACTTGATTGTTAAGTCGGAGTTTAATATTTTAAAATAACTCGGAATTATTTTAAAAAATCAAAGGTATCACAGATAAATATTCTACTTTGATTTTTATCGTGAACCAATAATTGTATTTTATTACGCAGCAATATTACCGTTACGTTTTTCAGTTTAAAATATACATATATGTGATATTTAATTGATTTTTGTATTTTATTTGTGGAAAGTGGAAGATCGATTGTTCGGAAGAAAACGACACCGCACTTGACAAATGAGATGGATTTTATTGATAAATCAAATATAAAAAAACATAATATTAATGATCAAAAAAAAAAAAGAAAAGAAAAACTGTCCTCCGCCTCCCTTCGTTCAGGCTCTCTACTCAATTCAGCCGCTGTGTGGCGCCACTTCCTGTAAGCGCGCTTGTATTTTTTTCCGAAAAATGTTATCTTTCGTATATGATAAACAATATTAATAAATATTATTGGATTGAAAAATTTTAAAATATTACATTATTTATTATTAATATATTCTTATATTAACTTATAAGTTATTGAATTTTAAACTGTTATATATCCTTTAAAAAATATTGTTTATTATGAACAAGACATACAAAATGTTACCAAATTCTTTGGGCTAATAATAGCTTTATTATAGTAGTAAAAGCAAAATCTTTGCAGAATTTTTATTGAACGGTTATAAATTTTAACAAATTTATAACTGTTATAGGTTAATGAAATTTTGAAAAATATAGGTGAATGAAGTTTAAAAAAATTTTTAAAGATTTTTACTTTTATCCTTTAAATTATAA
>JABFQD010000647.1:0-23599 GCA_022817045.1 Psix sp. ZL-2020 | reverse complement strand
ATAATATAATCAAATAATTCTAAATAACATAAACTTATTTTTAATAAAAATAAATACAATTTTTGTACAATTATATCTTACAAAACTGTTAGAATTATATGATTTGTTATAGTATTTAAACAATTTAGGAAATAATAATTAAGTTTATTGCTCATAAGATAAAATTCATGTACAATTTACCGTAGCACTTAAACATTTTATTATTGTTAAAAAATTGCAGTCTACATATGTTTTAAGACTGTATAAAACAGTATTTACAATCGTATATCAAATATTTTCCTTAAAACATTTGATATCTTCTCGGTGACAATGAATATAAAACTTTGAACGTTCAACGAGATTTAGATACTCTAAATGGTGAACGAATAAAAAATTGAAACATAATATATAAACATTTGTTCGATCAAAATTTCATTTGACATTATATGCTACAATTATTATTATTTCGTTGTCTTCTATTCTCTAACCCTAAATATTATAATGTATAAATAATTTAACAAATAATGGAGTCGAGCAATACTTTCTTAATTCTACAAATTTGAATGTCATATATCTGCATATATGACATTCAATAAACATTACAAAAAAATACAAAAGAAACTTTTCAGTACATGTAAAGGTATGCAATGCATTATTTCTCGCATCACGATACATCGAACATTTCGACGTATATACAAATAAATCTACGCAGCATAAGACGTGAAAAACATATTTGATACATAAAAAGATCACTTATTGCACTAACCAATTGCGCACAAGCTTAAGATTATTTATAAAATAGTTTAAATTAATTAAGCGTCGAGATCACGACGAACCGTTTTTTAATGACGGTAAGACTAGAATCTAACGGTGTTCGTGAAACTTAAATTCAAATATCAAGAGCACTTCTGGTGGTTATCTTCGTCCGTCGCATTACGATTATCAAGGAGCAGATTTCATTCCTGGCTGTTTTTGATACCTTAAATGAAAAAAATGAATTTTATTATATTTTGATATTCATAAAATAATCATGAATAAGTACAATTAATATTAACATACAATATGATAAATAATAATAAAATTAAGCACAATTTTATGATTTATATGTGTTCAACATTTGTTTACAAATTTTGGTTCAATTATGAAGTTTTAGGAATAAAAATTTGTTTCCTCACCTATGTCTTCTAGCTAATTTTAACTCTACAATTCCTTCCCGAACAGCTTTGAACAGTTCGATGACTTCCTGATGTGTACAACCTCGCAGAATTTTTCCATTCAAGCTTATAATTTCATCACCTGAAAAATAATGGTATTTACATTAATTATATATTCACTGTTTAATTAATGAAGTGCAATCAGCTAAGGTATAAAATATTATAATTCCTTTTATCATTGAATTATAAAATATGAAAATGAATTTTTTCATTATAAACAATTGTGCGTCATTTATATCAACAAACACATTACGAATAACCAGTAAGCTGTTGCAACTTTCATTTATCACGAATACCATCGAACATGAATTGTTACTCAAGCATTTATATACTGCTACCATAACAGTCGTATACAGTTATCCGAGAAATATTTAAACAATTTCGTTTTGTTATCTGCCTCTCTGAGTGTCTATAATGTAAATTATTCTGTGAATGAGTCGCACTTTATAATAAACATCTTCAAGAAGTATCATTACAATCAAAAGGTAAACTAGAAATTCCTATTTTCCAAGAATTTCTCTATCACCTTGAAGATGACAGCTAATTGCCATTATGGCATAAATACACAGTCATAATCATCATACTTTGCATCTTGATTTCAATTTCACTTTCCATCTGAGGTTTTAATTATGCATATATATTTGTAATTGGAAAATATAAGAGATATTCGTGTACCTCAGCGAGCCTTAGTCTGGATAAAGCCAAGTGTATCACAGTACCGTTTTGCAAGAACGTGAGAAGTGTAAAACACTAAAAATGTAGCGACTGGTTGAAATCCAAAACCTAGTTCTGTCCTGAGATTGGCAAAAATTGCTCAAAACAAGTGAGACGTGTGTGGCGTGAAACAATGCGTTGAATACAAGTCTGTAACTTCGTCAAAGCGAAGCCAAAAAAGAAGCAAAAATTCGAAGACGTGACCACTTGAAAATGCACGTGGTATTACCAGCCTGTCGGATTAAAGATTCGAACCATGTTCAACTTTCATGCCCCTTGCATCTCGGCATATGAATGCGCGAAACATACGAGCCACTAAGTGTCACACATGGAGACGGACTAACGCTTTATCGTTAGGCATTGACTGATGGTATTTTGTGCCGAAAACCTTTTTTCACCCTCGCTCATTTGTTCTCGTTTAACTAATGACACGGCTCGAAAGATTTACATACGATTTCGCTAAGTTATTCAACATCTCCGGCTTTTAAGTATTTTTTAATCATATATTATGTCAGTTCTTTAACATTCAAAAACGATAGGTTCTGCTTCTATATTTTTAATAGCATTCCACGTTTCAGGTCGCTTAATGGGTGTAATTGCGAAACGATATTCTTAAACAAACAACTCATTGTTTACTGTGGTACGCTTAACCATAATTATAATTAAACGTTGATGACTAAAATCGTTAGTTTTCAATGAACCGATTTATTTTTTAAAAAATGAGTAAAAACTTGATAGAATATAATTTGTTTAAAAATAAATACTCCAGAAAATACTAGATTCAAAATAATATATTACACATTGCTAAGTAAATTTTTCTAAATTAAATATACTATTATCGTAAAATGTTTTCTTTAAACTCATTAGATTGAATTTTTATTCATTATACATCATAGAAAAAAGTTCAATCAGAAAATGATCGTTTAAAACTTGCTTCGAATTAATTTAACTTGAAGCAAAAAATGTAGTGGAAAGTTGATCAAAAATTAAAATTATTTTAATTAATTAAGAATATGCAATCATTTTTAAAGGCAAAATAGTTTATAAACCAAAAGAATGCTCGTATAAGGAGGCCTTGAAATAATCATTCCCAAGCTACACATCATTGCACCAGTTAATCGTAAGATTGAAGATAAAGATTTCAAGAACATTGTGTTTCAAATCACTTTCCCATCGTAAAATTTTGAAGACTAATTAACGACGTTCCTGAGCACGCCCATGGGAAAACAGCTTAGTCAGGATGGAACAAGTTTTGCGACAATAAGATTCCAGAGAACATGCAAACAATTTCTATAAGGGATAAAAAACTACCTTGAAATAGGGTCTTGGAAACATCCGCTTGACCGCCAGGAAAAACTCTCCGGACGAAAATGCCCATGTCTCCGCGCGGACTGTCTCTGCCGCCGACGACGCTGAAGCCCAGACTGGGTTTGCCGAAGCCTTTCTCGAAGCGAACTAGGTGCTTAGTTAAATACTGATGTGTTTCTGGAATAGTGTCCACGGGTTGATCCGTCTGCTGACGTTCCTTCGTCAAGCTGGTTAGTGGCAAATAGTCCGGACGTTTCCTATGCTGCGCTGCATCGGTATCTGATTTCGCAGAATCACTTACTGCCGAGGTATGTCGCTCTTCAGAATCCGGGAGCGACATTTTCGAGAGGTTCTTCGCATTTTCCAAATACTCGCACTCGCCCGGAAAAGAAGACGAGTTAACGTACACTTGAGGCACTGTTTCCTCATACACTGTTTTTAGACAGACCTTATTACCGGTAAAGGATTTCAGGAAATCCTGAACCTGCTCCAAACTCTCCATAGTCCGTAGATCCTTGCCTTCCACTTCAATTATCTCATCCCCGAGTCTCAACCTTCCGTCTCTGGAAAAGTGCAAAAATTATCATTACAGTGCTGTCGCGTTTACGAGTATTTTCCTCTCGGTAGTTTTTCCCAACTGACATGAACAAAATACGAGAAACACTGGTTGACGAACGATCAAGAATATTTCAAGCAGTAAAGGTCTTTCAAAGTATATGTTATTTAACTTGCATGGTTCCTTTTACGTTTTTTATGTCGAATGATTCTCTAATAACAATTTTCCAATATTATCTCTACCAAATTTATAAAATTAATGTTCACCCATAAATTCAGATGGCTATTATCATCCTGTCCTAAAAACCATACCATTACTTTATTCAATCAAATCGAAGCCTTACCTTTACAACTGATACTCTCATAATTCGCTTCCTCCCGAAATACCACAAATACCCAAGTTCTGATTCACAGAGTCGACTTAAAAGAAGTATTTGAATGTACTCACCTGTGCGCGATGCCATCGCTTTCGAGCTGGACAATGACGTAACGGAGCTCATCGACCCGTTGCTGCGCCAACCGGATGCCCAGATGTTCCTTCGGGTCCTTTTTCATCAACTGTATGATTCTACACCTCTTAACCCTTTTGGACGGCTGTATGATGTTATTGAGGAAGCGAGTTTTCTCTAATTGCATTTTTACTCGGTGTGACATGACCGCAGGCGACTTAGCGCGAGGATCTGCGAACTCAGCTAGCTGGTGATGACTCGAACAGCCGATCGACGTTTGGTGAATACTCGGCAGAATCCGGCCAGAAGTACTCTGATGCCATCTAAGCCCTTCCAAAGTCTCGTTTTGCACAATACTCGCATTGTTATTGGTGGCCTTTGTCGTTCTCACGCTATCCGAATCGTTGTCGGTGCAATCGTTAGGAGTCGAACTGCGAATCGGTTTCTCGATTTCGGAATCGAGAACGCTGCTAGTGTCCGAGCTGTCGGTGCACTTGAGGCTCTGCACTTCGTTCTCGGAGGCTGCGGTGGACTCGCTGCCGCGGGGCCCATCGCTATCGTAACCAGACTCATTTGAACTTACATAATGTGAAGATAATCTTTGCTCGCTCGGTGCAGAGTTCCGACGATAATTTCGCAAAGTCGTGCCGCTGTCTGGGTCGATTATTAATGAAACCGAGTCCGGGTATCGCGATTCAGGAATGTTGCTCAGGTCCATTGCCTGCTCCCGGCAAGACAAACTTAGTCCTGGATGTGGAGCAAGCGACACTGGATTGGTTCTGAAAGTGAGACAAATATTAGATATGCCGCATTCCTAAACTAATAATATTTGTTTATCTTTTAATGTAGTTAATAAATTGAAACAATTTATAATGCGTGGAGTGTATTCCAGACAATCGCAAATATTGTTTGATTAGGTATTCACATTTTATATCATTTATTATTAAAATTCACTCTTTGTGGAAATATGAAAAAGTTCAACAAAGTATTCACAGTAAAATAACAGGGGACGTGATTTGAATTTTTGTCTATAAAACTTTAGATATGGTATTTGAAAAACATAGGGTTTGTGAAGAAAAACTTTTTCATCCCGTCTTTGCAGGTATTGAAATTTTATGTCGACTAATATTGCAGTCTGAACTTTCATCAAAATCGGATCTTTACGCTTGACAGCGATATTTCATAGGCAAACACAAACCACCTTGAACCCTTGTAATATTCTTACGTAAGCACGACAGGACCATAATATTTCGAGTCAGAAAAATGATTCGCATGAAATCTCCCGTGATCTTTTTTTTTATTTCAAAAGACATTATAGATACTTAAGACAATTAGCCAAATTTTAACTTCTTTATACCAGGAAAATCAAGTGAGGATGCGAATTCGTACAAAAAAGTCTATCTTTTAATAGTATTACCGCAGGTAAAAAAACGTTTATTATTATAAAAAATATGGGCACGTCTTTTTCTGCCGACCTCTCGAAAAAGTTTTTTTCCTTGATCTATGTCAGGCTTATATCAATTCAAATACGAAATAATATATAGCAAAAGATAATGGCATAACAGTTAAAAAACTTCAACAACGAAAATGAAGTTATAAGCGAAGTTAAGTATTCCCTATAACAGAAGAGATTATCTTGATTACACTTTTTTGCTCGCAAATTTGGAAAGCGATGGCGTCATGTTAAACCTAAGCGGAAATAATTCCACAAGAGGTTGCTTACCTGTAAGCGCCGTAGCAGGAATCCTCCGAATGTGCATTATCTTCGATTCGTTCCAAATGAGTGGAATTCAAGCTGTATCTATCCTTTTCACAACGTACTATTCTTTCGCTACAGCTCTCGGCATAAGAATTTCTGGCATATCTCAGCGCTGGATCTTGGCTCTTCGAAGTCGGCTCTCTGCTACCCATATTACACGATAGATTTTTCGGTCGCCTCCTCCCCAAGGTGGTGGTACCTTCGAAAGAGTCTTCGACTATTAAAGTTGGAAAGTGCTCTTCTGACGCGGTTTTAAAAAGTCGATCATCCTTTCCTGAGCCGTGTCGTTCTTCAGGTAATACGGATAGTTTGGATCGCAAAAATGCATATGGAAAGCTCGACTTCTTGACTTCTTTAAAATCGCAACTGTTGGATTTACGCAAGATCTCGTGATTTTGAGATTCGCCGAAATCACACGAACTAAAGACTCCTCCATTCACAACTGAACAAGTGTTTGACAGGTTCATAACCTCCATTTCAAAACTATCTTCATCTCGCGTACCATTCAAATTGTCACAGGATACTGTTTTGTCTTTTCTGCCACTTAACTGCAAATCGATGCCTTCTGATGGATCATCTCCCTTTAATGTAAAAATTGAAGGTACTTGAAAGTTTTTAAATGACTGTTAAAAGTTGTATTGATATCTTAACAAATTTTCTTTTGCTTTGCGGAAAATACAGTGATATTTTTAATAAGTTGAGATAATTTCTTTTAAAACTAAATTGCATAATTTAAAGTAATAATTTCATCGTAAAGACAAATTTCGTTAAAAAACTAATAAAGTGTGATTTAGTTGAATAACTTCTTCTTGCTAGAAGAAGTTACATGTAACTTCATCATCGCGTGATGGCCAAGACGAGAGAAATTCTCTAATAAATTTAATTACAATCTTTTATGAAATTTTCAGTTACAATGTGAACTTCTTTAAATATATTATTTACCATAATCTACAGTTTTAACGCAGAAACCACTTTAATATATTTTAAGTTGAAAAACTATCTTGATTCTCATTATTTTTTCTAAACTCAAATTTATCTGAGTTAAGTATGACTTTTAGCATCTTTTCACACTTTGAACTTATACCATAGCCGGAGAGAAGTAAAAAAAAATGGAGGCAAGTAAAAAGTTTCGAAACGAAAAGCAAGTCTAATCTGTGCACCTGCCGATCAAACTACGTTCTGGCATAACTTTTAATGTTATAAAGTATTTCAGAAAGAAACTTTGAAGACAAAAGTTATGTTCCCAAATTTTGATTTTTTCGGCCTACTGAAAGTTGATTCTCGAGTTCCCGAACTTCGATTTAATTTAAGAGTTCTGATATCACGTTTGAAAGTTAAAAACTATTTATGAGGATTTGAGATAAATAAATTAGTAGTTTGTCAAGTAACTTTAATAAGTTATTTTTCACCTTAACATAGGTCGGACTTGTGTTGAGCTGACTGGTGCTACAGCTTCGGAACAGATTTTCCTTCTCGGTAGATTTGTGCCTATCATCGATAACTTGTGAGCGCCGACTTCCTTTGGTGGAATTTAGCACCCCAGTAGAACCCATTCGGATGAAAAATGATTTAAATGGGGATGGTGATCGGTGCATATTACCGAAAACTCCTCTTTCTGCTTTTGGTGTTTTTTGATCGGAAGATTCATTCACCTTGGTGTTTTTGTTATTGTTTGTAGTTTCGTTGTTATTGTTATTATGCGAGTTGGAGTCCAGGCGTTCGATAATAGGTGTTATCGCTTCTCGAGATCCAGCACGCCGAAAAGAATCCAGTTTTTTACTCATCCTCCGGAAACCCCAAACATTAATACCTAGAATGAATAAGTATATAGAATCTATATCATTCCGAGAAACAAATGATTTTTATCAAAACAGCACATTGGCTTTAGTAATTTATTTAAGATAAAAACTACTTTTTATATACTTTCTATATAAATGCACGAGAAAAATAATTTAGTTTTTGTAATTTAATATGATGCATAATTTAAAAAAAGTTGATCATAATCATGAGGTTATTTATTATATTCACTTATTATTTTGCTACGATTAAATTCTGGTTTTTATTATTTGAACATTACCAGATGAGAATTAATATATTTTGAATGAAATTTTATTCATGGGTGAATTTTAGCCCGCAAAACCATTTGCATTTCTGCTACACCGTTATTTCTCTGCTCTAAAGTATTGTGTTTCAATATGTGATCATTGTCACGAAATGTAGGTCACTAAATTATACTGTTTCAGTGTTGATTCGACAGTACACAAAAACTCGTCTACAGCAAATGTGCTGTGTATATATACAGGAACAATTTTAAGTGCAAGTCGTGTAGAGGAAAAAGTGCGACATATGAATGATCAGTCGGTTCTACGAATTTTCAGGGCAACTTTTTTGACGCAGTGAATTAACGGGCTTCAGCTTGTTAATGGGCTTCGTGCGAATTTATCAATCGATTGCTGTCAGATTTATCAACTTATTTGGCAGGGCACGTTAATTGAACAATCACCTTCCGATGATTGCAATAATTAAGAACTTTTTTATTCATTCAAACCACCTAAGTCAAACGAATATGTACATTTATGTTCACGTAAAATCGAACCGGCCATATGAGGTAAGAACGCGGGAATAATTTATTGAGCAATTCTTTTACTATAAACTATCGTCACATCGAAGTATATTTTTGCAATCCAGTACAAATTGCAGAGTAACTTGTCTAAATATAGACAATGTTTTTTCATAACACGCAATGAAATTACGAGTAAATAAGTCTGATTTGGATTTCATTGCTGCTTTTTATGAGCGCCAAACGACAATTTGATGGCCCTCAAAATTCACATAAACAATAGAAAGTAAATTTGACAAAGTTAGCGTTACATCTTATCTTGTCAATAACACGTTAATTGGCCATCTAAAACATTGATTGGTGAAATGTTGCATTTTATTATCCAATCATAATAAAACGAATTATCACTCGAATAAATTTCACGCGATTGAAAAAGGTCGTTGAGAGACATTGTAAAATAAACATCTGATCCATAGGATATAATTAATGGACGCCGGAATGATCATTTCTTTATCAAAGCAATAACTTTATCCACTTTTAAACCGAGTGCTTATGGTTGCATTTCTTCATGTTATTTGATATTTCGTGATAATAGAAGGCTACGTTACGAAACGGCAATTTCGTTTCAGCCATGCAGTATTTTCAAAAGCGAGAAAAAGTCGCGTGCGATTTGTGATGGCAATCATTTATGCTTGAGTAGCAAGATGATGTGTACTGGTTTGTTGTCGCTCGGTTGGCCGGGAGAAAAGATAAAACAATTTTCAAACTAATAGTCTTGACATTATGGCAACAACTTTTGAAGTACGTTATTAGATAGCACGGACATAGAGAAAGTTGTAATCGGTAATTCAGTATTATCTTTCAAATATCATTGTTCATTAAGTTATTGTTAATTCGACCAAATTTTCATGGCTTCACGCAATTTCTAACGACTATAAAAGTATAATCATGTATGAATCGTTATTTTTATGATGAAAGTAGTTTTAATCGCACGAGAATAAAAAAGTTTTATCTTTATTTTTTATGACAACGAATAACGTAAATTTCTTTAACATATGTTTCTATTTTTAAAATGATCCATAATAAATTATATTTGAATTTTAATTTTTAACTGTTTAAAATCGTTTTTTTAGTTTATACCCAGTCTAAATAAATTTCTTTATTATCTTGTAGATTTTGAGATTCGAATTTAAACTCAGATAATTTTGATAAATCGCTTAACCTTTTTTTTATTATTTAATATAATGTTAGTGGACTAATTCGATTATTTTTTGATAGTATAAATCAGCCTTTATTTTCAAAAATTCTTTGTTCGAATACATAAATCACAATAACATAAATACAAATTTATGTTATATTGCTTGGTAAAGTTATTTTATCTGATATCATCTCATAATCGTCTCTGGTCGAACTAGATCCAAATATCCACTGAGCTGAATATTTATTAGTTGCCTAGGCTTGGATTACAAAGAAAGCAAATAAGCGACAAATACCAGAAGTGTTTCGTGGAATATTTAAACTGATTTGTTTAATTAAAAATAATATTCAAGTAATTTATTCCTATGCTCGTTTCTCAAGATATTTTTATGAAAAATGTGGTTTTGCTAATTTTCAAAGAATACGGAAGTGCGCATGTGCAGTGTACATTATTTATTCCACACATATTAGGAAAAACAATTTAATTCGCACCTGCGCATTGTTACACATCGATTTGAAAGGTGGAGTAATAATTGTTTAGGATACTTATTTTGGAATATCACCATTGAAGCATTCAATAAAACAATAATAATATCAATTTTAAATAAAACATTGCATTGAAAACATTGATTGTAATTATAAGATTAATTATTTCTAATAAATTATAAATTGTGTTACGAAACGCGTTTTCGCGATGAAAAATCACAAATTGCATAAAAACTCATGCACTAAGTAATAAAATTAAAATTTTCTTACTTTACATGATTTACCATATTAAATGAATATTATCATTATTGTCCCAGTGATAATTTTAATAATAGAAATAATAATTATACGCTCTTTCTAAAATGAGCGTCTTTCTTTCTAATATTTCACCTTAACGAACAAATAAAAGTATTTGTTTCAAGAATAAAAACATTGTCATACATACTACATTACAATACGCTGTGAAAATTAGCGCTTTAATTAAAGTCATTTTGTCTCAACTTTTGAAAGTTTTTTTAGCTTTTTTTCCCAATTTAAAACACATCAAAAAGCTGCAATTTTAAACGAGTTCATTTCTGGAAACATGATTTCCAAATAAAAAATAAATTTCTAAAGGGATGAATTTAATTATTTTGTACTAATAAAATAAAATAAAAATAATTAATAAATATGATATGATTTTGTATGCTTAATTTAAAACTTTGCTATATTAATGTAACAAAAATGTGTCCTTATAATTTCTAAATATTTAAATAAAAAGAAATAAATATACTCCATATTTGTCGAATATATGTTATATATGTCACATTTGTGCCTTTTTCTAACAAATAGTGATATAAACCTTATTTTTGGCTTGAAAAACAATTTTATAGAAATAAAGCCCTTGCTAAAGTACAATTTAAATTTAAATACTATATAACTTTTGTAATGATATTTTCATTGAAATATGAAATAAAATACGATAAAAAACTCGCATTTGTAGTATTTTAATATCTTTTTTATTGTAGAATAAATAAGGTGGAATTTCATTCTTTTCACGTTTTATTTACTTATATTTCATCAATAACGGTAATATCCATGTATTTATTTTAATGAAATGGATAATTTATAATGACTTTTAAATATTATTCAATAAAATTCTTATTACTCTTAGAATTCAGCAACTTACATCACTGTCTGATGCCAGCAAAGTTTTATCGTAGATATTGAATGATATTTTTATTTCAATTATTTCCGTTATTCGTTGAAAATATTGTATGCAAAAATCATACCATGATTAAAAGAGTGAAATCTGCGTACATTTTTTGTATCAACATTTTTTTAATTGCTTATCAATGATAACCGTGAAAAATTGAAAGTGATCGTAACTACATGTCATTAAATTAAATTGACTATTCGAGTGATAATTATGATTATTTAAAATGATTTAAAGTTGACAGGGAAATGTCTTTAAAGATCTTTTCGATGATCAAAGAACTTGGTTTAGAACATTTACGAGCGTTTCCTAGTCGCTGGATTACGACGCAGCTCAGATTCGGCCAAGCGTCACCACGCGATTATATTGCGGAACTGCAAAGTAAAACAAACGAGCAAGAAGTGACAGCAAAAAGGCGACAAAAAGTTGTTTTTTAAGATGAGCCTGTCAGGTTAAGTTTACTGTTTTTTACAACGATTGATTTTCTTAGGATGGTTGACTCGTGTATTGATTTACGCACAGTAAATCTACTGAAACATTTGACACGTTATATTAAAAGATGTAGCATACATATATATACACATGACTATTTTTATCTGTGTGCGAGATTTACGTGTCGTCTATTAGCTCTCTTAACGAATTTATTCGTGCCGTCGGAAATTATTAAAATGGATGAACGGTTGCGATGATGGATTAAGTGATACGATATGATCCGTTTGTAAATACATTGTGTTTGATGTCATAATGAAACGTCCGCTGAATAATTTAATAGTTTATTGTAAAGAGTCAATCAGAAAGATCAAACGTCTCAAATTCTTCAAGATTTAAATTAACTGTTGTGACTCGTATATTAAACTATATATATTTCTTTTTCTACGGAGACAGAGCTGAAATTAATTAAACGCAATTTATTCATTTTATGTTATTAATATTTTCAATCGCACAGAAGAAAAAAGTATTATTGGATTACATTAATGAAAAATGAATGCAATAAAAACTTTCATTTTGGATCGAATAAAATATATGCATTTCTCTTCGAGAGAATAGCTTCAATTACACAGAATAAAATAAATATTTCAAATTCATAGTAAATATATGTATATGCATTTAAGTATTATTCAAAATAATCCACTGTAGATATGGAAAAAGCAGAAAATTGATTTTTGTAATAATTTAAATTCTATACATTTAAAAATCTATAGCATATTGCGATGTAATATTTATACATTTTCATATAGAACGTTTTGGGAAATCCGGAATTATGTATAAAGACAATATGATAAAATACAAAAACGGTTCTGTGTACTCAGTTCTTATTGCAATAACTAGTACGTTTAAAATGAATTTATTTTCAAATTTCAGAACTTTTGAAAATGTTATTTAAATTATTATATATTTGAGGAAAAATAATCTTACCTTTATGTTTTTCAGGCTCATGTTCAACGATAAATGCTGGCACTGCCGTGACCATTTGATAGTCAGCGTCGACGTTGACTTTAGTTGCTGGCGCTTCGTCACTGACCAGCATTGTAAGTGAGGAGGCATCGCCGCAGCTTTTTCTCGCATATTTAGTGCGCGACGCTCGAAGCAGCGTGGCGTTTAGAACATGAAGCTGTCCATCAGAGTTCTTCCTGGGGACTATTCCTCCTGGCGGCTCTTCCAGCGTCGTTGAACTATGCGCCACATTGTCCAGGCGCTCTTCGACGCTATGGCGCCTACCTTTTGACAACCGTTTGAACATCGTTTCGCTGAAACAATGATTGGACAAGTTTTTATTAGACCGTTTCTGTTTTCTCAACAGTATTCTTACGTCAAACTTTTTCTACTTCTTTCCCCCAAAATAGGATACAGAATTTCTTATATCAAAGTTTATGAGAAAAACTTTGGTATAAGAATATTTTTCTTTAGATATTATTAATATTGAATTAATAAATTTATATTATATTTTTATATAAATTCTGATTAAACGTTTAATAGTTTTGTCTTTAATTAAATTAAGATCTGAGTTTGTTTTGGTAAAAGACTTTAAAAAAATTTGAATGAAAGAATATATTCCGACAAAGCATAATTTTTCCCTAAACAATAGTCGTTTAACCCTTTTTATAAAGGCCGCATGACAAAACAATTTTCATAGCCATGTGATTGGGATCGTGTGATTATTTTCGAGGCACTGCTTGCCTCCCATGTAAACCGCAATTACTTTCTGCGGTTGAAAACGAAGGTCGTTTCACGATTCGTTTCGTCTCTGCAAACAATGACGGAAGACTTGTTTTCGCCTCGGATAAGAAACTCGAATGAAATTACTTTATTCGCCGAAACAAAACTTGTGTCAACAAGCCTGGGTTTATTTCAGTAATAAAATCTGGATCGAGGAAGCTAAAAAACTTGGATAATAAAAAATACAGCGACTTTGAGGCAACTTCGCAGGTAAACGATTCCCAGACTGTTTGAATGAACAAATGCCGGCCCAGATTGACCCTTGCTAATCAGTTGATATACAAACTGACCCCGGCGGCTCAACTGCCAATTAAAGGTCTTCGCGGATTTAAAAGATAATCGGCAAGAGTCATTAATTTGCCGTGAAACCACCTGTCATGCAGCGAAATCTCTTCTGTAACTAACATTCAATGCCAAAAGAAGTTAAATCCTCGAAAATAAAGCGTTCTGAAACACGGTTTTCATTGAATCTACTTTTTAACCCTAAAACACTAAATTGAGACGAAAATTGTAGTAATTACAAGAAAGCTTTTGAAACAATTCAAAAGAGGTCTTAAAGGTTCTCATTTGCATGCATAATACATTTTTACACAAAAAATATCCGATTGAAATATTTTTTACAATTTATTTTAATTCGCCAATCTATTGATTTTAATAATGAATTTACTTTTCGAATATATAGTGAATTTTACAATTTTATTTTATGATAATTTGGGGATAATTTTGAAATCAAAATTTAAATCATACGTAGATACCCAAAATGAACGATTACTGAAGTATATGACAATTAAAGCGTACACTTTTTGTGATTTTTAATTACTTATAAATTAATAAAAGAGGTATTTTTGGTTATTCATTTTTAAGCTAATGTGTTATTTAATCGATATCAATGTTATTGTATAAGAAACACACCTGTTTCATCGAGATATTACATAAGATGTAATGCACAAACCCAAACTATATATTTTCCTGACGCTCTTCTACTCACTTTCACTTTTAAACAAGTTTGTGTATTCTACAAAAACGCCGACAAAAAATCTCATCTTTCGACAAATTTAATATTAATCGTCTGCGTAGATCAATTAGTGATTCGTTTCACAGTAATAGTTTGTATTAATCGTAGCAAGTTTTCCTTTCTCCTTCAATTATTTATTCATCAAAAAGGAATAAATTTCCTAATTTAAAGTAAACATTTTTTGTTGATTATAACTGGTCGAAGTCAGTCACACCTTGCATTTTTTTTAATTTAAAGGTACAACCGCTGACGCGTAAAATTTATTGACGCTGTTAATTTCCAATGCAGTCGTCATTGAGTTTACAAAAAATGAAAAATACGATAATACGATATTGAAGTTAATTTTGTGTATAAAAAAACGAAAACATTAATTCAGTTTAAGAAACAATTTATAATAACTTGCGTACGTAACAAATGTAAAGTATTTCAAGTTACAAAGTATTTCAAAATACAGATTTTCAAGTAACCAAAATCTTATAAATTGAACCGAACTCAATGTTATGTTATTTTTAAATAGTTCCATTTACTTTTATCTCGCTACAATGTAACATCTATCAAAATTAATAACAGATACGAATTGGGTTATCACGAAAATATATCACGATCTTATCATTGCGATTTATGTTCTATTATTTATTTCAAAATAACAATCATCAAGCACAGAGTTTTAACTCTGTGCTTGGTGCGAAAGTAAAAGTGCGTAATTCGATTTGATTTATATAATTGAATCCAAGGCAAGCAGGGCCAAGAAATTGTCAAGATGACACTTTCGCGCAGAGAGAGAAATAGCTTTTTTATGGCATCACGTGTGATCAGTCCTTAAGGCGACAAGTAACCTTGCGAGTTTCCGGTATCCGAAGAAATGCGTGCCAAACGCATTACCCCGAAGGCCAGTTATAAGACAGATGCAGGCAGCCCGAAGCGCCGATAGACGAGCCATAATTCAAATTTGCTTCTTACAAAAAGAAAATAAACGCAACTCAAGAACAAAGAGTTTAGCGCATTTAAATGGCCTCGGTAAAAGCCCGCGCAATGTCTTCGTCAAAAACTTCCGGCCGCATCTGGCAACACTCAGAAAGTCAACCAGAATTAAACAAACTCTGTTTTGTTCGTGCGCGCGCGCGGTTATTTAGACGCTCCCGTATACAACGAACCAGTTTGACGCATTAAAAATATATCATCTAGTAGTACCGTGGGCTTTTTAAAATTCGCAGCTTGATATATAAATGACACGTCCGTCATTCGCATAAAAACAACAAGTACAAGTTGCTAGATTGATGACCGTAAGACGTGTATGTTGGACGAAATGAACGTGGGCTTGCTTTTGAATAAAACATTCGTGTTGGTGGGAACCACCTTTTCGATCACCGTAATCCTACTTAGCTAGCTTTATCTGAATTTTCGGTAAACTTACTAATCAGGTGAACGATCTTACCACTACATACAACAGGAGAATCAGCTGGAATATTTCCATTCCGAGAAATCATAAAACTAGAGATAGTTTTAAATCCGTGCAAATTAGAGCTTGGCAGAGAATTTAAATAAAAAGGTTCTTTCCAGCACAGATGAGTTTTTCGTGTACTTTTTTGTAATTGGAATAACAAGGGCTTATTAAATTTGTTTAAAGCGACGGGAAATAATGGGAAATGTAGGTTTGAAAACCAACAGTAGTCAATCGGTTGAATTATTAGTCAGCTTGAAACAGGTGAGTTAATTAAAATTTCAAAACAACGTATGAGGTGCAAGTTGTTTCGTAATGGATGAAATGATTCAGTTTCGATACCGGCTTAATGGACACATTTGCTCGAGAATATATATTATTTTTGCACACTTGTTTCTCTGGTAGTTTTTACATGCCGGGGAACCAGTAGCTAATGCAACTCGTTTCCGTTAGCGTACGGCGGTTGTAAGGCTGCAATGAGGTCCGATGTGGTTAATATAGCTTAGTAGAGGAATTGTCCGCATCGCAGATAGAAGTCAAGAGAGTGCGACAGTGGAGGTCAACGTCGCCCGTGATGTTGAAATAGGTTGGAGCAGTGACCCCCCTTCTTCGATGTATATCCTCGTATGCATGCAATGCATGCAACATGCCTGACATGCGCGCAATCATGCGCGGGCACGCGTATATATAGTCGATCCATTCAACAACACGTATGACAATGTGTCATTTTTTTCATTGGCTAACCAAAATTGTTCATACTATATCGTCTTAGAGAATGGACAGAGAAAACTTTTATACATAATATTAACAGATGACATCATTTCAAAGTATTTTATTAAATATGTTGAAATCAGGATAAAATTATTTGAATTCTGTTTTGCAGAGAAAGTTAAAAATTATTATTTTATTAATTAAATATTAATATATTTGCCGCAAAAAATCAATTATGTAAGAGATATATAAGTCTAGAAATATTTTGTTTCATTAAAAATGTACGTATTACTGTAATCATAGTAAAAATTACAAGGAATTTATAAAATCATTTTTAACGCAAAAGTAAAATATCTACTTAAAATATTATTAATTATGCATCAATGATTAATATAAAACTTTAATATACTGTAACAAAAATAAAATATATTTATTCAAAGTAAAAAATTTGACAGGACAGATAATATGGACAACTACGTAGTCAATAAGTATGCATACACCGAATGTTGATGAATCATGAAAGACCCGAGACTTTAAAATTAAGCATGAAAGTTGCTAATAGCAAAAGGCACGAAAAACAGAAACAAAGTATTTCTCATTTCGTAGTCCCTAAATTCAAACTGATATACAACATTTTAAATAATGGTTTTCAAAGCGACTAATACTATTTAAAAATTTTTTATAATTCAAATTCATAGTATCAAATTCATGTGTATTTTAATAAAAAATATAATACATCATATTAAAACAATATTAATCCAAATAAAATTAAATTCATTAAATAATATGAGTAGACTTGACAATTGATCTAAAAACACCACAACTTATAACTTTTTCTGCGCCAATTCAAATTTAGCGGTTACAGACTGCGAGAAACGTTTCATTTCAGTTTCTCGCGCCTCTTGAAATTGCCACCTAATTCTAAATGCTCGCGAACTTCACGATTAATTGACGTTAGATGTACACTTTAATTTAAAAATAGTAACCTTTAAACTTCCGTTTTCTTCATATATTTAATCGAAGTACACAATTGCGCGTCGCTTAATTTATGTTAACCGAAGCTTAACCGCAGAAAAATGTGACTTTACACGTTTGATCTCGAAGGGACGACGAAAGGGGTGTTTACAGCGGGACACACACCGTGGCTCAAAATAGTGTAGCATGCGCAGAGTAAGAACTCCGGTTTATAATTAGCTGCCCTTATACTTGGTCACTGACTGGCTCTCGCAGAATGTGAAACCAGATTACGCTGCTACTGCGCGCTCTCGTTTCTAACGCCTTCGATCGACGTCTTCTTCTTTTTTGACAACCTACTCGAATGGAGTTCCAAAAACATTGTTCACCCGTAATTATACCACGATTTATAGAAAAAAGTCGGCGAATCCAATTTGATTGATTTCCAAAGCAGAATATAAGTTGTAAGAAAAAAAGCAATTTTTCTCTGGGCTGTCGCAAAAAAGCGAGACACTTCACTTTCGCTGAGGCCCCTTCGTTGGTCAACCGGTAATTTAGCGAGGACAAAAACGACTCGACGAACAGTTACATTTGTCGTAATGATATCTTTGATCCGATACGCATCATCATTGAAATTTTCCCACGCACGTGAGGATTCTCGGATGGAACGGTTTTTCCGTTTGACCAATAACGTATAGATTCGCATCCGGCCGATCAGAGCGTATAATCGAGGGCCGTGCGCCTACGCGGTCCGAACTAAATGGACCCCGGTCGCTTATTGGCACCGGGATATGTTCCGAGATTACCTGCGCGAACTCGAACACTTGTAGCCGCGTACTTTGTAGCCGGCGATAATAGTAGCGGCTTCTTATATTACACTCTATATTTCAGCCGTCCTTTCGTGAAGGAAGAGATCGATTAAGTTTTTGCCGGTCTCCGAATTAGAAGCAGAAACACAAAACTGGACGATGCTCTCGTGTGTGGCGCTCCATTTTGGTTTCATTATTTTATTTTCGATAGAAGTCCGCCTTTGCAGCCTTTTTAGGGCAGTATTTTTCAAGTACGGGCGAAAAAACCAAGCAAAAACGTTGAAACAAAAGTAAATGCGTTTTTTCAGATACAGCCATTTTTGATATAATGTTCTGTAGAGTATAAAAAGTTAAGAATAGCGGATAAATCTACTTTTTGTAAATTATCTTTAAAAATGCTGGATGTCTGTTTTAATTAAATATACGTATGCGAGGTAAAATATATAAAGAGTTAATAAACGATTTTCATTACATGATAGTATAAACAGTGTAATTGAAAAATGAATTGTGTGTTCAAAGTTGTATAAACAAAAAGTTGTATATTTTATCATTTGTAATTGAATTGTCTACACGGTTATTAATGTTAATTTTACATAAATTAATGCGTAATATAAAAGAGCAAAAAGCTTTCGGTGGTTTTATAGTTGTGAGATGAAGTGTAATCATCTATCACATGAATGATACCCTTCTGGTCTTTAGTATAGTTTACTACTCAACGTCTGCCTTGATCCAAACAGGTCTCTATTTCTTCGACGCCTACTTATTTCTTTTTTACCAAGTTTGATCTGAAAGAGCGGTCTAAGCGCGACTGAAAGACTGATGTTAGAAGGTTTTCATTTGCGAGAAACATTTTCGCTTCATTTCTTCTTCAGATTTAATCACTTATGGAGAATTACAGTTCATTTGTATGAATTTCAACAAAAACCGATTTTCATGTATTTTTAAGATAAATCGTCTTTGTTACGTACTAATAATGATTATAATCATTACCGAGTAGTGATACGAACACAAAAAATATCAACTTCTTTATATTTTCTAATAACACCATCATCTGTGATTCAAATGAGAGAAAGTAAAATCATAGAAAATTTATAGACAATAGATATCTTTGGCGGAGAAAATTATTTACATAATAATATCGATGATTTATCGTTAAAATGCATTTGTTCTCTATATGTAGCTGATTTATTCACTTCATTTACCATAGAGCTTGTCCGTGTACACTCTCTTCTGATTGGTTTGAGCCGATTAAAATCGCGTGTTTTAAGACATTATTTCGAGTGATTCTTTTTTGCTAGACTATTTTTGCCTTAGTGGATTACATTAATTGCATCAAAAACATTATTGAAATTGCATTTTAATTTGAGTTACACCGTCCTAAAGAAAGGAGATAACAACAGAAACCGGACCATTATGTATTTATTAAATCCCGTCAATTGCTTCCTCCGGAAGACCAGAAAAAGGCAAAAAGAACATGGCTATTTATTTTCTTATTGGACCTCGTCAATCGACGCAATGTGGTAAATGAAATTCAAATGAAGTTGCGGCGATGTCAGCACAGTCATATTGCTGAAGTATTTTTCAATTTTGGAAATGAATGGGTGTTCGGGTTCGGTAACTCAAAATAGTTAGCAAGCGATATCACGCTATCGCGATGTAACGCGTATAACGCCAGAACCGGGATAACACAACCGGTCATTTATTAACTGCACGTGCACAACATGATTGCACATTAGACAGTGCAGATCCTTTCTCGCTTGAAGCACAGTGCACGTGGAATTGCCACATCTCTGACGATGTGAGAGCAGTTACGGAATACAGATGCGCTATAAGGCAGGAAAGAAAAAAACGCGAGAATGTCTGAGAAAACGATGATACATGGAAGAACGTATTTGTCTACTGGTGGTCAAGTGGAAGGTCAATTTCCTTAACCTTGGTAGAGGTCAAAAATTAGACATACACCATGGGATGAATCATTTCTGGAATCATTACTCTGGATCCGTAATCTGGTATTTTATGACTCGACAAATTGAGTTTATATATTTTACAGGATTGGATGATGACGTATGTAAGTGAAATTCATTTAGAAAAAGTAAAGTAGACCGAATTGGCAATTGAACATTTCTATTAATAAAAATATGAATTTAATACTTGTCTACAATATAAAGTAGTGAGAAAACAGGAACGGAAACTAGTTAGTTTCACCTGTTACAAACAATCTCGAACCGAGATTGACACGGAATTCGCTGATAAATAGATTTTTTCGGTTTATGTAGCTGGTACGATTAGTCCCACTGAATCATAATTTAGCCGCCATTCAAATCAATTATTGTAATTAATTACCCTGGCTTTGATAAAATAATCAAAGTTGGACATATAGAACTAAAATTACTTGAATATATGGTCAATAAGATATCATGTGTGTCAGTCGTGAAACGTATCCAAGGAACTCAAAAGCATTTTCGTTTTTCATGCATTTCTAATAACGTAGCTTAATTAGAGCAATCAAAGGACTGCAACCGTGTGACAGCATCTCTTGAAGAACCCTTCTCATGCTTGGAAGCCGACGCATCTTCTGTTACATCCTGTAGAACTCGTTCTGTAAAAGGTTTTTCAATCTACTTTTCCTCCGCAAACCACAACCCTTTTTATTTTAGCTGCATCACTTTTTTGAACTCTGGATATTTATATTTCTCGAGTGATACGTTTTCCGGTAAGACAGATTATGACTCAAATAATAAAGTGGCATATTATGTAAAAGTTGTTTCTTGTTCAACAAATTATGTTATTAATCATTTTGAGTATTATGAATAGAAACAATTTGTTTTCTGATAAATTATTATACATTTTCTCCGTGCTTTCCCTTGGCCTAAAACCTCATATGGCACAGTGACTATACAGTCACACGTTTGATAAACGCTAATTGCTTGAATATGCCGCAAACGTAATTCTAACGCAAACAATAAAAGTAAGTCAACTTATTAGGCTTTTTTATTTGAATAACTGAAAGAAATTCTCTTGTTTAAAGCACACTGCCACGTTTACGGTCGTGAAACACAGCAACCGCTAGAAAAATAATAATTAAATGCAGTTATTCCATGCTAGAATCTGCTTGTGAGTTAAAGTAATTTAACATTGTCTGCTCGTATTTTTGAACTTAAATGAACTTCGTCCGTATATAGCAAGCCGCAAAGAATTTCTTTAAACCTAAAGAAACAGTTGCAAGATTTTACTCTAATTTACAGGATCATGGAAGGAAGTTTCTGACTGTTTTACTCAGGAATTTTCTTCTGCAATATATTATATAAAAGAATATTGTTTGAAAAATAATTTTCAGTAAATATAAACAGTGAAATTCTCTTATTATGATTATAATACTACTAATACTTTCATTTTATTCGACTTTAGAAGTATGAATGAAAAGTAATAATGTAAAGTGGTAAATGCTTTTACGTATATCACACATATTTTTGAATGAATATTCACGTGTGATTCATTTTCTTATTTAATCATTGCTATTGATTTAAACGATTGATTAAAATATTAATTTTCCTTATTTTTTTATATCAAAATTAATGAACTTTTATATTATGAACGATTAACTACATATTTTATAAGTTGTGATAATCGATTATAAATAATACAATCAATAATTTTAGTTTATTTATTGAAACTAAATTGTATCTTTACATTAATTATTTTATATGCTTATTTAGAGAGTTCTATAAACATTTTATTGCTGCAGTAAGAAATAAGTTTAATTTGTAATGATATTATGTATATTTATTCAACAGCCACAATACAAATACATTGTTGTGGTACTGAAGTGTGACCATAAAAATAGAACAAAAGTGATTACAGATTCAAAAAAATAATAGTGGACACGATTTGAAAGTTGGTGTCGATAATGTAGCAGTCTGCTACAAAACAGGCAGCGATTAAAAAAGGCTAACTTTCATCGATCCCGCGTGTTTTGCGCTAGTAAAGGATGTCATAGATTGCATCTTGCTTCAGCCTAACGCAAGATAGCAATTGGTTATGGTCTATCGGCTACATTCAGTTGTTATCGAACTTCATAGTACATATCGATTTAATCCCCTAAGGCATTAGTTTCACTTGGCTGTGTGTACTCATTGTTCCGCTCTTTCACTGAAATATATTAAATTAATTTTCTTTAAAACAATATACAATTTAGTCTTTATTCCAAAGCTCGAATGCTAAGAAAACAAGACTTAGTTAAATTTTTAATCTTGCTTGTAGAAGCTCTAAGTGGCCCTGCTCAAAGTAACCTAAATTGTAAGAATCGAGATAAATGTTCTTCTTTGATCTTTAGTCGACTACCTGTTGCGTCGCTTGCACGAGAGATAAAGATAACTGAAAGGGTCGTATGACACGCGCCAATCATTTTTCTGCCAACGACGCGAAATAATTGAACGCACGCTTATACCTTTTTAAATATCAGCACTGAGCTCTGTCAACTAATTAACTTGCTGACTATTTAACTTGTGTTTTTATTTCCCGCTCGAAATAATTGCCCTGTGTTACAATAAGTAAATTTCGTAAAAGACGCAGTTCGTGATGTCATTTTTTAGGTTGTTGATAGTTTAATACAGCAACATTTGAATTTCACTAAAAGGATAAATTGCTTCGTTTTGTTGGGTACCGTTCGATTCCCGATTTAACATTAATTCAAGCTATTATAAATATTTTTTAATGAAGATAAATTCACTTATGTTTAATATTGATTCATTTTAATTATGATCGCTATAAAATTATTTTCAAAACTAATGATCTTGTAATTTCTCGTATTTATGAAATATGATAAAATATGATTGTGAAAATAACATTGCAAATATGTAACTAACAAAAAATATAAAACAACTAGAGTAAATTTCTAAAAAGATCTAGTATGTAAATCAGTTGCAAGACCTGAAAGTTAAGACAGTGATAATTTAAAACGTGCAAGAGATTCTTTATGTAATATAAATTCAAATATGAATTTTTGTCATGTTACACAATTACAATACCGAAAAATT
>JABFQD010000646.1:0-23604 GCA_022817045.1 Psix sp. ZL-2020 | reverse complement strand
ATAGATATTTTTAGAAAGTAAATTATTCAATCTCATATATGTTTAATAAACAGTATAATAAAATACAATGTTAAATATATGTTATAAAAGTGAAAAACGATATATTATCATAAATAATATGCAAAAAATATAAAATGTCGAAAATGAGAAAATTTGTGATATATTTAACAGAGATCCATTAAAATATTTCTGCATTCTATTCTTTTGTTTTTAGTTAATAAAATTGCAATCTATGTCGAATTATATGAAAGCTAACACTGTTATAAGTAGCAAACACTATTTCTTTGAATGTTATTTTATGTATATATTTTGCAAAAGAATTCTTGCATTTTAAATAAATTAGATATTTCAAAAGATCGATATTCACAGTTTCAATTATTTTTCTTATACTCCCTTGAAAATAGAATAATACTTGAATTAAAATATCCTATATTTATAATAAATAAAATTTCTATTGGGTACGTATAGATATACATAAATAAAGCATTTGTTTTTACGCGTGCGAATACCAAAATATGTATAGTTCATGCATATTTTATTTATCATTTTTTGTTTACTTTGTAATTCAATTGCTCATAGAGGGTGATGCAAAATTGATGCAAAGATATATGAACCGTTTGAATAGTAGAACAGTTTTCTATACCGTTGACATGCCAATGCAAGAGTGGGAACACTTTATAAAAGCTTCATCAATTTGTTACAACTTTCCGTGCCTTTTTACCTTCACAATTTTCAAGAGTAAATGCTGTCGTAAAATAAAAGCACTAAGAAACTATGAAAAATATGCTGTAAATTTAGTCTCGCGAGTGAAAGACCATGGTGCAACTTAAATTAACAGATGCCGTGTAATGAATACACGAGATTATTATTTATTTACTAATAAATAACTTTTTACTCTTTAAAACATGATCAATTTTGTTGAAATAAAAATTTTTCGTCATACATAATTACATATAAATCTCAGATTATCAGTTGTGTATAAAATACAATGGCTAACACGTAGAACTTTTATCTCGTACTAAAAACTGATAAATGCATTTACCAATTTTGAAACTATGAAAATAGTTTGTGGCAAAGTTTTATCAATCGATTTGCGTGTCCAAGTTCCGTTTTTGTATAGCGCCACAAGGAAAATCGGGAGAAACCTTCAGTACTTGAAAAAGCGTCCTCGGTACTTTATCGTCTTTGACTGTCATCGTCCGCCACAGCCGACGCCTCCGCAAAATTCTGGAGCAGGCGTTGGCGAGCAACGAGGAGGTTGTTTAATAAAATAACCTCGTTACGGCAGCAAGCTTCTTGTCGTAGAAAGAAGGAGTGCGGCGGCACGAAGCAGGCACAGAACCAAACGAGACGAAGTTCAGGGAGATGTTGGCTAATGTAAGGGCTGGAAGACAGTCTGTCGTCGTAAGTAAGACAAAGAAGGATGCAATCGGCGAGGAAGCGCGGACGAGGGATACTAATACATAAAGTAGCTTAAAGTAGAAAATTGTGGAAGCGTCGTGATGCCTGGTGATTGCGTTACCTCCAGGCTTTGATTTAAAATGCAACGAGGGGCTATGAGCTCGGGCGCGGCGCTCGAAGTGCAGATCGTTGGTAGGGGAGCTTGCCGGAACGGAGCCATGTCATACCAGCGCACTTCTTCCTAAGCCCGATACAAGATCATGCAAGGTGGGATGTTGAGAGTGTGGGGAGGTCTGTTACGAACTCGAATTCTTCTAAGGTTGCGCGATACAGACGAGACTTGGCTTAGAGATCTAACATTTTTATTTAGCGGCCACTTGAATGATCTCTTCTATCCTTATTGTATAAACAATCTTTACATTAAGGGCTAAGCAGAAAAAAAAATTAAACTTCCAATAATTCAGTTTCAACAATTGGAATGTTAACTTCCAATAACAGCGTTTCAGTAATTATCCATTGGAAATTACCAACAATTAATTGCCCTTATCTAGCTATACATATTTATTTACTTATTTAATAAAAGCAAAGTTAAAGAAATCTTTTTCATTTTCTTTAATTCAATTTTAATTTGAATAAAGTGAAATTACAATGAGATTGGCACAAGATAAAAATTCAATGCAGATTTCCTAGATAAACTAGAGAAGTTTCGGTTTCATTTTTTTATGATCTGTATGTTTATCTACATTACACTTGATGCAGATGTAACACGAGATACGGATTAATTTAGGTCTAATTTAGGTCGTCTGATCAAAGGCATGTTAGATACCATGAGTAGACTGTAATGAGTAAACGCTTAGAAAGGAAATTCGTAATATCGTTATGTTCATTATTTTATTGTTTTATTGTTCTCATTCTTATCAAAGTAAATTTTCTGTCTTACACTATGTACTAATCTTTGTAGCCGTTTTATTGCTAGTTTATTAAAAACTGCGCACTCTTTATATATTTTATTATATATATCTTAGAATTGTTAGTCAATTTTTACACAGTCACACATATTCATAAGATGGATACGATTTGTTTTGCGATATATTATTATTTTTATTATTATATTATTATATTATATAAAGATAGAACAGAGTTTTTAATAGAAACCTTTGCTACGATTTTATCTGTTTGATCTAAAAGTACACATAATAGTGTTGTTTTTTTTTTGGTACTTTTGTCGCACACCAAGTATAGACAAGTTATTTAACCTTGTAAAAAGTTAAAAAATATCTAACGCAGAAAATAATTTTATCTTTTGCATAAGCATGTTTTAATCAGATATGATGCGATTTTAAAACGCAAAATATTTTTCGAATTAGAAAATCCATATTTTTTGTTTATATACTCAAAAAATATTAAAAGATAAAGTTCAGTATTAGAAATAACTAAACTTTCTTAAGTTATTTTTTAGAAAATTTGATGATAGCACAATATTTAAAAAGATTACTCTCATTTCAATGTATGATGGTGCATCACATTATTGCGATGATTATGAAAACTTGTGAATTAGAAATATAGCTACAATTTTAGAACTTTGTGGTCCAATGATTTAATTTATAAATTAAAATTAATTATTTTATTTTTGAAATTAGATGTGCACATTTTGTTCTATACAAAAACTAAATAAGTGTAAAATGTATTGTTCATATAATTTAATTCAAATTATATTCGTATAAATTTAAATCAAACTTGGATTGCAGATACCTATTTTTCTTACAATAACTGAAATTGAAATGTAACTTTCAAAAACGCGATATAAAATTTATAAGTATAAATTTTAATATTTTGAAATAGTTTTTATATAATTGTTTCAGCAATACATTTCTTATCATAAATATAATTAGTTGTAAATACTCAATTTTATAACAGGAAAGGTGCTTCGAATTGGACGTAATATGGCGGTTTGACTGACAACTAACAGACAACGAGATACTTAATGCTGCAAGGGAAGCGACCTTGGTAGCTGGCGGGTGACAGATGATTTAACGTCGGATTTCTCATGTCAAAATATCGCGTCTTCAAACCGAAAGAAAATTTATGTTTCCTTTACACTCAATTTTACGGTGTGTATAATTTTTTAAAACTGATTTTTCACTTCAGAGTTAAGTTTAAACCAAAGTAGTTATAAATTTTCATTTGACAACTACTTGATTATCAAGAAATAATTCATTTTTACACTAATGAATGAAAGCAGAAGTCATTAAATGAAGTCAGATTATTCGTAATCTTCATACCACACGTAATTTCTACTCTTGATTCTAGGAAATCCTTGTTAATAATTAATGATCAGGATTTCGCTTATACCCATTTTGCGAAATCAAATTATCACATGTTCCATACAGAATAATAGACACCTATCTTTATTCTAAAACCGAACTATAATTTAATGCTGATTATAAATCCGATAAAATATTCAAAGATTTAATCCTTAATAGTGTATATAATTTTTTAATACTATTGAAATAATAGATAGTTGGTTAGATAACGAATAGTAAATAATATTAATATAAATAAAATGTACTTGTTTTTCATTACGAAGTAACATACAAAAATTCTTTAAATTATATAATCTAATTCACATACTGTGTTGCAAGTTTGAATCGATTTTGATATTGAATTTAAAATGATCTTGAAATATGATAAAATTCTTTGAAAAAACTACTTCACAAATTGGAGCCCTGGGATCTCTAGCGAGATGGGCGAGCGAACGAATGAATAATAAATATGGTTATCGTTTAGTTGATATTTTGAGGAGGATGCGAAACCGGGATACGCGAGGGAGACTAACATCAAAGAGTCCTGAAGCGACAGAAAGGAGAGGGGGTAAACTCACCCCATTCTTATTATTCGCCGTGGCGCGACTGCCTCGAATAAAGTGTTTGCATTCGTGATTCTTGGCTAGAGGTAGGAGGTCGCATTTGCTTCTTTAAGAAACCCCCAACGGAAACGTTGACATTCACTGAGCTTTTTCGCCAAGAAACCCAATGATTCAACAAAACCCACTGTCTTTCGAGCGTAATGCATAACTCTTGGAAAACGTTTTATGACAGTCAGATAAATTACACGCCTTTTTGCTCCGATAAACTTTCGTTGATGCGGTAGTTGAAAGAAGAAAACTGATTTTTATATATGATCAAATGAACAATGAGTTTTATAACAATATATATATAAATCATTCTTAATATATATTCGTTTTTTCGCACTTTATAAATGCTCTCGTGATTTAAATTTCAAAAGAATTTTCTTCAGTGGTTTTGGTAGCTTATTTAAACATAGTAATTTTTGTATGTGAATTTTCAATGCAAGTTGAAAAGATGGAACGACAAACAGATTGAGAAAGCTATGAATACAATAGAAAGTTGCTAATTTTTGTAGGAAAAATACTAATAATACAAAATCTTATAGTATTTCACTAGTGTGAACTATGGTTTCTAGTACTGAACCACACTCGCGTTCAGTCACATGTGAAGTACATCGTATTAATTATTTTTTGATTCGTGTTTGTTATTGACTAGAGAAATATGACCATACTGCCCACTTGATAGAATCCACAGAAAGGGAAACAATACAATTATTTAAATATAAAAGAAAAAAACTCGAATCATGAGTATGGCGATTAAAGGCGGCGCGCATGAACGACAAAATTGAACGTATGTTCTGACGGTACAAGATAGACAAAAATAATATAAAAGACGATTTTTTTTAAAACTAGAAGGGCAATGAACTTGTGTGGCAAGAGTAGCTATAGGTTGCTAGGGTAGTCTGTTATTTAGTTGTGAACAGCAACGGTGAAATGGTTATACTTTATAGTAATTATGTTGACTTGCGGTGATCAAAAGAAAAAGTGCACAAAATTACGGTGCTGGAGTAGTAAAAACGGGTGGTGAAATACGTTACAATGAAGTTGAAGGAAATTGTAGCTAATTTGCGGCGGAAAATGGTTCTATAATTCTATTTTATCCTTGGCAACACTATGTCCCAGCGATTTATTTTGATAGTTTTCTATGAATCAAGTAGCTAACCGGTTACAAACAGTTTCTTTTGAAACTTTCCAAACCATTGCTTAGAATGTTAATCCGCGGAATGAAAGTAAATCCGAGAATGAAGCTTATTGGCTGTTGCCGTTTTCAATTTCTAACCGCATTTTTCAGCTGAATTACTATTGTTTAGACCAGCTGAGAATGACAATGGGCTTTATCAACATCATAGGCTGATAAATCAGAATTGGACACTGTTGGTTGGTGTGTTCTAGAGCAAGTCAAAGAATATGACTGTGTAATTTTATCTCGATTTTCAGGGCGAACCCTTGCTCAGGCCTTGTAGGACGTAAGTTGATCTCAGTGTTGCAGTGTTTTCTCCCGCTCACATGGTTTTCATTTTGGCTGAGGGTTTAGTTGACAAGATAATAAATCGATTGACCTCGAAATCCATCAGGGCTGCTTTTGTTTTAGGAAAATCTTTGGTTTTTTCTTGTTTTCCGATAAAATTCAAGTCGTTTCCAGCTCCATATCTTCTGTTCTTGGAAATATAATCTGTTTGGATGAACTTTCTTTGCATGAAGCTATGAAGGTCCCTTTCTTCGGGAAGGGTCTTCCATCTTTTGGTGCACTTGGCAGAGTTTTTCCGCGATTTCTTCTAGATCTGTTATAACCTTGTTTTACTCGGTGTGAATCACTAGATTTTTCTTCTTCAACAAATGTATTTGAAAAGGCTTAGGATTTTCTGCGTTGAAGCTCATAATATTCTTAAATATAAGAATTGTGGGTCTTACACTCTTATTCTATGTGGATTAACAACGACATATCGTTGTCGTTGATAAACAGTAGTAACATACGAAGACTTTAAGTTTCTATTATTGACTGGTCTTAGGATAAATATGAAAGCTGAAGTTGCCAATTATTTGAATTCGGAATCTTTTGATGCTGATAAGATTAACATTGTAACGTGTGGCTCGGGCCAAATTTCTAATCATCTCGTCGTTAAAGATATTTCTGGTTCAAAAATTGCGGTCGGGCGAGAAAGAAATAGTAGAGATACCATAATCTTTACTATCTCTTTTTCGCCAATTTTCTTTCGAAAAATGTTTTCACAAAGGATACCAGTGGGTTTTGGATATCGGTACCCAGGTTGGGCAATTGTGATGGTGAAACAACAAAACTATTAAGTGTATCTACTCTAATAGATATACTTCAATAGACATCGACGGCATACAAAAATGGTCTAATTGGACCTTGAGCAATTTTTAGGGAGAATTTAACGCATCGCTTCTTCGGACGTGTCATGAACCGCTTTAATTTCAGTCTACTTTTGAAAAATGACGTTTCTATTAGAAAAACGGGGTTGAATAGATTTGCATGATTTATTTAGTATTAATATTCTTGAGAATAGAAGCGGTTATAGCAAAATCGCTCCAAAACGCAATGTAGTGGGTTACACAGGCTAATATTAAAATTCATGAAGAACTTAGTTCGTTTATCAATAATTTTTTAACAAAGATTAAGGCCATAATTGGCCATAAATCTTTTATCAACTAATAAAAAATTTTTTCATTAAGTTTTTGCTATCAAAGTCACATAAGGGAATGTCGGTAAACTATGATTTACTTTCCTCATGTTAGAAGGGGAGGGGGGGGTTGAAATCATGTATTGATCTACATTTCAAATCGAATTGGGATTTGTTTTTATAATTAGAATAAAACTATTGTGATACAAATTTACTTCATTAAAGATGATGAAATTGCTAATGAATTCATTACAAATTTTAATTGTAAAAGTACTCCAGCTGCTAGCTGTATGCAATTTTTTTATGGATATATATTATAACCGACCAATTATTTAATTTACAAAAAATGGCCAAAATCAACTGACTGCGGAGCATAGCTTATTTCGGTCGATGAATTAGCATCTTCAAGAATAGCATTGATCTAAGAAATTGTTTTTCTTCTATGCCAGTGTTATTTCGCTACTGTATACAGGGTATCCCAAAAAATACAGAATGATCCAATATCTTGAAAAATTAATGTCAAATCAGGGAAAGAAAAAAATATGTCTAAAACATTTTTCAAAAATCTGTTTAATGACTCGACCCTCCATCCCAACTCCTGGGGGTGAGTGTGAAGATAACTTTAAATTATTAAATAGGAACCCTTTTATTTTATTACAGATTCGGAATCCTTGCATCAAAATATAAAACTTTGTTATGAAATGTTTTTATGAATGTGCAATAAAAAATGATTGAATTTTGAAAATTAAACTTTTTCCTTAAAAAATTGTAATATCGCAACACTGTGAAAAATACACGTGTCCAATATTTTTTCAAAAGCTACATAATGCTATTAAATTTGCGTCCCCCTCCCCCCCTTCCATCTTTAGGAGATGGAGGGTGTGGGTGGGATGAAGTGCGGAACAGAAGCAAAGGATATCCATTCTACAAGTTTATTAAGGTAACTATTGTCTTATTTTGTAAGAGTTGTAAGACAGTATATTCCATTAGCTAGATAAAAATATATTGCATAAAAATGGTTCCATTCTTTGTTATTAGAATCACTAATTATTTATCATTTAAAAAGTATAAAAAAATAAATTAATGTACATTAAAATTCATACTCCAATGTTGAGTAAAATAAATGTAATTAGAGTTATTGTTTTATGAAGGAGCTCTATGATTGTAGGAGTTGATTGTAGGAATTATAGAATTCATCTTAAAATTGAGAAATTTTTTCGGGTTCTTTTTAAAACTGGCTTTATTTGTTATACTTGTGTAGTTACTTAAGATTTTGCGTAAGCCCATGTAGAAAGTTTTGTGTGCAAGACAGAAAAAATCAAAGGACTGTTAAATTTTAAAAATTTAAAACTTGTTTGCAAAATGAATTTGTTAATAAAATGTTACGCAATTTTGCAAAAAAATTAGTGTTAAATTTAAAGATTAATTTTTTATTAACTTTATTAACATTAACTGATTAATGATTTTATTAACTTAGTAATGGAAGAAAACCAACAAATTTTATCAGCAAAATTAGCGGTGACTAACGCAAAAAAAGATAGAATTTGAGATATTAGAAAAAAATCCGCAAATATGATGTGTCAACACGTAAAACAAGGACGAAAGCAAACGTCAAAAATAATCGGACTTGAAATTCGAAAATTAGAATTAGTTGCCGCGCTGATCACAGATAAAAAATATATACGAAAAACTAGAAAAAATGCTCTAAAATTGAATTCAATTTTCGACTCAGTCTACGAGCTTCAGAAGTACCGATAATCGATTAGTGCGGCAAACAAGGAAAAATTAAATCAAAACAAAATGCACGGTTTGTGTCAAAAATTAAATTTAATTTTAAGTTTAAATATTCAATGGTTGTGGAAGTTCTTTATAGTGATTCTTTAACGAAAAGAAATTTTACAAGCCAAGAACTTGTTCTCACGAGAGCAAACCTGGTTTGTCAGAGCAAACCTGGCCATTCATTCCAAAAAGAAGGGAAAAGAAACCGTAGAAAATCACACAAATCTGCTTCATAAATGCGAAGCAGAGTAACCAGGGGTAAACAACGTGCAAGCATGTTACGTGGCGTCTAACATGACCTTTTACAAGATTACAACGCATCAAACTGTGGCCTCGTTTGGCCGGTTACAAACGAGATTTTTTCAAACTACTAATCAAGGGCCGAACAATCGCGTGAGTCAATTAGCGCCACGCGGAATTTGGCAGATAACATGAGCCAGCCTAACGTGATGACATTTTATGATAACAGCATAAAAATCTAGCGATGATTTTTGTGATTTATGTATTGCAATATATACCAGGTCAGAATTAATAATTTTTAATCAACTGAAGCTTTTTAGAACGCAAGAAACTAATAAGTTTCAATAGTAATTTAAATTGAAGTACCAAAAACTAAAGTCTGCAGTGCAAGTCTGCAGTTTATAAATCTAAATACATAAGGTTTTAGTAGCTTAAGAGAATAAAAACGAGATAAGAGAATTCAATAATGGGTTATTTTGAACAAATATTGTATTTTTTATATAGAACGATTTTTTATTATTTATTATATATTTTTTATTTTTTTTTATAAATCGATTTTAATATTCTAGAATTTCAACAGAATATCTTTGAAATAAGAAAAAATACTGTAATTAAATAATCAAGTCTGAGCAGGCAACCGGACGTTTGATTTTAATTATTTTCTAAAATAATATTCGGATCCTAACTTTGAATACATACTAAGGGACCCTATAGACCTAAATTAAAATGAAATATGATTCTGATATGCATTTCACGATGACTAATAGTCGAGTGCAGTAAACTCAGAACTTTTAGATACATACACAAGATACCAAACGCACACAAAACCCGATTATAGATAATCATAAGAATAAAATAATTTAAAAAATTCAAAGTAATTGGATAGATCATTGCATTAATGCAAATTGATACTCACGATCAAAAATTAAATTAAAATTAAAAGAAAAATTCAATAAGAGAACAACGTCAAAATATATAATGAACTTGATATTCTTAAATAAACAAGCATAAAAAAATTGTCAAAATTAATTCAGTTTATACTGAACACCTAAGAAACATGAAACAAATTGAATTGAAATACATATTTGCAAGTTTTGAATAAAATAGTACATTACGCAACTAGGTAGGGAAGTAGGCCATTCATTCCTCGTTGCACGAGTCGGGATGCTTACTCACCCTCTTGTGTTGCGTAAGATACTTTTTGCAACAAGGTGATGATAACTCCGATAGAAACAGTTACGACCGAATTACGTCCATTTTATGATGTGGCGAAATGGGGTCCAGGGGCAGAGCCCCGGCGGGGGTTCGGAGGCGGAGCCCCTGAATACAAATTTATACTTATAAATAAATAATTTTGCCTTTAACTCAAAATTGTATATTTATTTTTGTCATTAAGCATATTTATAACACATAAACTATAAGGAACAGAACTAAAATTAATAAATAAATAGTAAAATTATGAACCGAATAAAAATTTAATTAAAATATGTCCTTAGAGGAATTCATTTAAAATTACTGAAAGATAATTTTAAAATACGATTTTATTGAAATTTATTGGTAGCCCTGAAAAGGGCTGATGTCATTAAATGTATTCGAATTATTTTACCCTCTAGAATATGCCGAAAACAATGTCCTCAATTCTTTTCGGAATTGCAGCGGTTTTGCAATAATAGCTTTGGTAACCTTAGTAGTTGTGGAGATAGTTTATTCTTTTTAGGCGACCTTTGCTTCGTTTTAGGATGTGATAAATTCGGCAAAACTTGTTTTAACGGAGTAGAAATTTGAATTGTAGCCGGCTTTGGCTCTGAAACGATCATTGAAGGTCACGTTGGGATACGCAGAATATTTGTTAAATCAGAACAATTAGCTCTTAGGGCTGTTTGTTCTGATCTAACAATCTTCCTTCACACAATTGACGGAAGCCATTTGCTGCTTTAGGCGTTTTCCTAGACGTCTCCTTACTTTTTTAATTTTTCCTATAGTTGTCGCACAAGAAGCTGTCAGTAAGCTCGGTGTTCACCGTATGCCTGCTGAAGAATAAGTGATTTCAGTGGCTTGGTGCACGCTCTTATATAGCCCCACGCGCATAACTCCCGCGCCAGTGAGGGAACGTGTGTAATCTGATTGGTGCAGCCATCGAGCGCGTGGGGCTATATAAGAGAGCGCGCTAGAACAGTGGAGTCACTTGCTCACTGACAGGCATACGGTGAACATCGAGCCTATTGGGAGCTTCTTCTGCTATTTGGAGATGATTACTTTCCGAGGAGGTGCTACGTTAATAGGGAGATTCTACGACCTCAGTGTGCTACAGTGATTCAACCGTGGTAAACCGGAATCAATTACTTGACTGTATTTTAACACAGTCATAAATGTTTTAAGAAACATTTATAATATAAATCATTTCACGATAATAGTATGATGGGAAGTAAAATTTCCCACCCTGTAAAATAGTGATGGGAAGTAAGATTCCACAGATAGTCGTCGGGAATAAGCGATTTCCCTCTCGATTTTTAGGGAGGGAAACAGCATTTCCCATCGCCGTGTTTTAAAACTTTTTGCCAAAAGTCAATGCAACACAGTAAACTTAAGATAGCAAGAGCTAAGAGAGATCTAGTATTCAAGATAGTTAGAAACAATTTGCGTCAATATTTATAGACAACTAAAATGAAATGTTGGGGATAATATGTTCAGTTCTTTCGTTTTACTTTTATGACAAATCTTGAGCTGTCTCACTCTGTCGTCATCGTCGCATGGCGTTCAAACAGAAATTATTCGTATTTAGTTTGAACTTGACGAAACCACATTGTTTTACGGAATATGTCGGGAAATTATAAAATGAAATATGCTTTCTATATAAACAATTTAAATACAAATTGTGAAATTCAGACACCAACTATAAAGCCGTGGTGTAGTAGTTAAAGTTGTTGGTACATAATGAATTCTTTATTCTTCATTTATTCATTTTTATATTATCTTAACAAAACTGAGTGATGTAGTTTACATGATTTGGTATAAAAATATCATTTACATGTAATTGCTGGGAAAATTGAAGCGTAATAATTGCATGTTATTTGTTTTGAAGTGATAAACTAATTTATAATCTTGTGTGAAAACATAATTGCAATATTTCCTTCAGTTTCCTTATGTTGCTCTTTGCTCCATTCTCTGATTTCAAGATTCGACTTAATTTATGATTAATACGGCCTAACCGATCGATACCAAAAAAGTTTACTCATCGTGTGATCCGTGGATCGACGCACCGTAGTATTTATTAAAAATTCGATTTTATTCATAACAGAATCTTATTTATCTGAAGATTCACAAAGTTAATCAATCATAGGTATGATGGTTCAGTAGATATTTATTTTAACTTGGCCTTTTGTTCATAGTGTACCTAGCGCTTCACATAAGTTTTTAATAGCTTTATTGTTGACGTATTTCCAAAATTTTCAAGCCTTGAAGGTTGTTCCACGAATGATGAAGCCTTTCCTCGGTTGACTATAGTTCCCGCTGTACGATTGTAGATGCTTCACATATTTTTCAAAAAAATTAAAAATTACAACATGAGCGTATCGCTATATGTGGGTGTATATCTGCATGGAGGGCATGTGTATACAGATATTATGCTTGTGTGTCTACTTGTTTATGCAAATGTGTGCACACATTAACTAGCGAATGATGGTAATGAACGAGATGTGAGAAACTCTACTAGCAATCTCCTCGCAGTGTTCATTAGGTAACGCCAATATCAGAAGTGCAATTTGAAAACAATTGCACAAACATGCTCTCGGTGGGTGTTTTGTCTTGGCGGCGAAGTTCGTATCAATGATTCTATACAATTCTAATACAATATGCATTAAGTAGCCGTCCGTTTGGCAGGATCACATTTGTTGAAATTATGTAAATGGTTAAAAATAACAAAATGAAACTAAAGTACACCACAAGTATAGACGTTGCGGCAAGAATGCCTTATCATTCCACAACCATTTCTCAAATGCTGACTGCCCATGCACAAGATAAAACACTTGAATCCAAATTCATATAGAGATTATTATATAATCTTGACACATGTAAACATAACCTCTGCCGAAAAAACCTAATTTATCGACCGCTATATTGCGCCCCATCTAGCGTCGCTTCGCGAACTACGCTATTTCCGTCCGACCTGATGCGTTGGTACCGGCTTCACCGCTAGGTGGCATCACGTTTCGCGCAACCGAGCCACACCCGCGTAGTGTGGCGTTCCGCCGCTAGGCGGCGTCACGGAACCTCTTCCCGTAAACGATTTGTACCGCAGGTAGTATAAGTACACCCGCGATTCGTTTGTCCGAGAGATTCGCCTTGGCGAAGAAACCGGGTAATTTGCTGTCCTTAGCAATAAACCTTCCTTTTGCAACCAGTCCTGCACGTCCGTCATTCACCCTTCCTTTACCACTTCCAGCGTCCATCCGCTATTTAAAGTGATTTTAGGTTAGGGTGTATGCCACGACGACAGGAAGTTCCAGGAGCGGAAGGCTGCTGCTCTGGAGCGTGCCCTGGGCTACGAACTTGAGGTTCTTGATCGCATGATTGTAGCCTCTGGGGAGGAGCTCGAGGAGCAGTTAGCCAGCGTCGAGCCGCTACGCGCTCTGGGGTTGGTTTCCTTCGAACCAATCCCTTGGCGACTGATACCGGTCGACGTTCCGCCCCTGGAACCATTGCGCCGTAAACAGCTGTATGGGCTCAGAATCGTGGAGAACAAGGTGGTGCGGCTGAATTACCGCATCCTCCGCAAGGAGGCGGTAATGTGCAAGCTGTTCGGCAACGAGACTCCTGCCTACAGCATTGCGGCCGACTTGGCCTGGGCAGGCTAACGACGCAACCGTAGTGTTGCTATAATTTTTTTTCTCTTGGCTTCGGCCTAAAATTTTTGGAAGGGCGCCTTCATTGGCGCCGCTGAACTACGGAATCATAACGTCTTCCCCTACCTCACTGGCTTTCTTGGCGTTCATCCGCCCTGGAACCATCCTCTCGCCTCCTGGAAGCGGCTGATTACGCTACCAGAGGCCGCCCATCCTCACCTATCTCTCGTAGTGCCTCCAACGGCACCCGGTTCGACTGCTTGGCGGTGGCGCGCTGAGCAGGATCTTTCCTCTAAAAACGTTCTTAGAAACCCAGGAGGTGCCTACAACGGCAACCTGTTTAACCGTTTGGCGGTGGCGCGTCGAACGGAAGAAGTTTATAGGCGACTTATATCAATCTATAAGAAAATAGCGTACAAATTTCTATGGAAATTCAAACTGAGTAGTTGTAATATTTCATCAATTTTATAATGAATTTTACTATATTCTCTTCCAGTCCACTTCATTTAGCAATTTAGACGCAACTAACCGCCTAAACTGTTTTGCACACTGTAAACACCCATAGAACAATATCCAATACATACTAATACAAATAGATAAATACACATCTCACACACATGATTCCTTTACCTAATATTGTTACAAATTCTACGAAGTAAATTTCCTACCTTACACTTTTTGGATAAATGTCTTATTTACTAAGTAAACATTTGTGATACGTGACGGTGATATGCACTATGTTGCTCCTTTTTATTCATATTTACCTGCTTACAATGTTACCCTCTATCATACTATTTTTTTTTCAATTCACTGTAACCGCAACATGATACGATTCCTCCACCCATCTTTGACTATCGGTTTAAATTTGAATCGAGCATCTTGCCAGTGTACTACTTGTTTCGCGCCTATGTTCCCTCGCATACTGCTTTCGAGCCATAAGACCAACTTGCATTGCCTGGGATTTGCCTTGACTTAAAGCAAAAAAGTGTATATAGTTGACACGCATTCCAAATTTTGTTGTAACTACAACATACATACATATCTATTTAGTTATTGACCTCAGTCACACTCAAAAACATATTTTTTTTCACAATCCTACCGTAATTTTAATTTATATACTTTTATCGAAAAATCTCTTTTAATGTTCATTGTGAAGCGTCAGTTTAAAAACAAAAAATCTTGATTTTGCAATTGTAAATAAGGTTTATTAACCTATAGTTTAAAATAAAGAGTCACCATGTTTATATTTCAACGTTGAAAAAAGCAATAAAATATAAAAAATGTTAAATATTTAATTATTCTAGTATTTCCAGAACTGCGTAGATGAAATTTATACAAAATTTATTATAATGGTCCATCTGTGCCCAAGATATAATTCTTTTAAAGTTGATAAAAATCGGATATTTGACATACGTCATCTTTTCTTCTTCTTTTATGTCAGCCAACTTTCAAAATATTTCGAAAAAGTATAACAGATTGTCTCTTTTTATTTTAAGAAGATCATAAAGGATGGTTTCATGGGGTGTCCTTCCTCTCTTTTTTTGGGTAAAGGGATGAATAAGAGGGAGTATTTTTAAATATCTTTAACGAATCAATAAAAAACAAGCAATCAGTCCACATTATGAAAAAATACGTGTCGAATATTTTTTAAATTGTATTATTGAACAATCATACTCTTTCACGCTCATTATGTCACAACATGTCGGATGGGGGAAGAAGAAATTTATATATTTCGCGGAATACAAGTGTCGTTTTCCGCGACACGTGTCCTGAACTCAGTTGTTAGCTCTCACACTGAAGGTCTCATTCTATCACTGTAGCACTCATCAGGGAGAAGCTCGAGCACATCACTCGAAAAATTTGAGGCAATACGCTAAATCGCGTCTCGAGACATTTGGATTTTCGATTCCACAAAAAGAGTGACGAACAAGCCTCGATTATGAGCTTTTGTCTTCATATTACTCTAAGTTATTGTTACTTCATGTTACATGTTATCTCTGTTGTGCCGAAAATTCGGAGCGAGGTATGCGTAATAACTCTAATTTTGGTTTTCACGCTTCATCAATCGATATGCCGTACGATATCTCATAGGTTCCAAATTCGGACCCTAAGTGGCGTTTTTAGTTTCATTCCGAATGTTGAGGCTGCTTTGTTTACAACTGTCAGCCTCTCGTCAACATTAGCTCGAGCGTCGGCTATGCTCCTTCGTGGTTTATCCGGTCGATCGGGAATCTCCCCCAGTCGGCACGTCCTACGTCTCGTTTTCAGGTCTTGGAGATGTGTTCTTTTATCCGCCAGGGTTTTCCGGGAGCACTTCAATAACAAAAATGAGGGAACAACAATAACAAAAATCCAACATCTAATAAAAATACGACCCTGACTCTCAGTGGTTGTGGGTACTCAACAAGAATGGTTATAATGTAGAATTATTTATTTCAAATTGTCGTGTTGGACCCTTTCTGTCGACTGAACTTAATCATTTCATTTTATTTAATTTTATTATCTTTTGAATTTTGTGACGGCAAAATACCATGTCACACTTATAAGGATATATACAAATATAGAGACATTTTATGCAAATTTTAGGTGGCGCTGCAGTTTCATATTTATGTAGAAATAATGTATGTCATATATCAGTAAAAGAATATTGGTATTTTTGTGGTTTTTATTTTGAAAATATAAAAAAAAGAGATATTGAATGCAAATTGCAGGTTGCACTGCAATTGGATATTTTTCCAAAACGAATATTTTTTGGATAACTAAAGCAAGTTGTATTTCTGTGGTTTTTTATAAAAAAATAGAAATAAAATAAGAGATTTGATGTAATTTAAAGATAGTGCAGCAGTAACTAATTTTGCTTCAATTGTTTAAATATTTTATTTAATGTATTTGAATTTTATAACGATTCCTCACCGATATATTGTGATCATTTCCAATAGAAATTTAGTTATCTGCAGTCTTAAATAATTGGAAATATTTAATTTCTCTAATGTTCACTTATGTAGTGACTTGATTAGAATGTTTTTAATTTTATAAAAATTTAAAAATTGATTGTTAAATTATTCGCTTTTCTCAATGTCAATCAGTTAGTTATTCAGTGCATTGTAATTAAACTGAAGTTGTACAAGAATCAAGTTTAAATGATGGAATATGGATATATATATATATAAAGTTTACTATTTTAATAAGCTGGTAATAACTTTGGTAATCAAATTGAATTTGATTGATATTAAAATAACAATAATAAATTGCAAATCAAGCAAAAGTAATAGTTCACTGAATATCTCAACAAAGTTTTAAGAAAGAAAGCGGAAAAAAGCATTTGCAGAAAGAAAGCAAGGATAATCAATCTAATTATAAGCGCAAATAGTGAAGATTGACTAACATAGTTCGCTAAAATTGTACACGTAATCACTTGGAAGCTGCAACGAGAAAGGTAGTTCAACTCTAAATTTAGAAATACAACTCTAAAACTACGTTACACTAGTCGTTTGAATGCACGTAGACAAGGGTATCCCTTTGACCAACGACTACCTAACCTGCACAAATAGTGAAGAACGAATGCTTCATTATTTCCTTAAGCTTAAAATTAAAACTAGTTATGTCTAGTTATGTCCCATAGTTATGTCCTACTAGAATCTATAATCGGTTCGACGTCGTTCAGGCGTTTCTCTTTCGGCTCGAGATTTCGAAGTGCTGTCAAGAATTTAATCAATGTGATTAAGATTTACTTTTCACGTTGACTTATCGCATATATTTTGTTTTGGTTGGTATGTATGTCAATGCACATCACTATTCTTCATCCTCATGTTTTTATTATTGTTTTGACACTCTACCATTGTGAAAGCATATGCATGATACGTCAAAGTAATCATTGATTCATTATTATTTATACTTTTTATCGGTGCGTAGTTTTCTACCATATTTTGCGACATATTATATATTGTCATTATCACCATTCGAGCATAACCTTAAAGTGTCACTTTCTCTAATACTGTTGTTGGAAGTTTTACAGCCTGAGATCTGATGTAAACACCGAGTTGCTCGGTGATTAAAATTGTATACATAAAATTTTAATGCCCTAAAACGAGCACTCTTCTGGCGTTTGTAGTGTGCTTTTTCTTACTTTTATCCGGATCTGTACTGGATGGTCTATTACGGACCCCTGTACATGAGACTACGGCACTGTTTACCGGAAGGACACCTACCAGCGATAACTACAACTACAAGTTTTGCTGCCTACCTTGGTCTTTTTCTGGCGTTGACTGCTTTTTTGTTCAACATACGTCATACATTGACAGCTTGTATATTAACAATGAGTTCTGGTAGAATGTCTCACTGTTATGATCACGACTACCGCTACACAACATGATACCCCTCTCACGTTTGGCTTCTGTTTTCTCTCATTGAGCAAGATTTCCGCAGAGATTTCATGACTCAAAGTTGGTAAGGGCCCCGGTCCAGATTTGTTACCGAACTTATTTCTAGTTAATTGCGTTTATTCACTTGCACTGCCATTATTTTTATTATACAACCAATCTTTATCTTCTGGTAGATTTTCGAAGTCTTGGAAAAGTAGTGTGATCTACCCTGTTTTTAAGAAGGGTGATAAGTCCGATATGAAAAATTACAGACCCATATCCATGCCGAGCGCCATACCCAAATTATTTGAAAAACTTGTCGCTGATAAAATATCTTACTGTGTAAGTGGAATTATATGTGATGCTCAACGTGGTTTCGCGTTGAAAAAAATCTATCCTGAGAAATCTTGCAATGTTTAAAACAATTATTATTAATTCAATCGAAACTGGTTCTCTAGTCGACGTTATTTATACGACTTTTTCAAAGGCTTTTATTAGGGTGGATCACTCATTGCTTATGAGTAAATTCGAATATTACAGTTTTCGTGTTTCATTTTTGTGTTAGTTAAGAATTTATGTATCGGGAAGTACTTAAGTGGTACGCTTTAAAAATTGCTTTTCACCGTCCTTCGATATCACATCCGAAGTTCTGCAGGGTTCACATCTTGGTCCTCTTTCATTTGTTCTTTTTATAAACGACCTGCCTGATTGCCTACAGCACAGCAAGATTCTACTTTATGCAGATGATGTTAAATTATATAGAACGGTGTGCTCAATTGACAATGCACTCTTGCTGCAAGAGGATTTGCGTTATTTGTTTGAATGGTGTTAGTATAATTATTTAGACCTGAATATCGGTCAATGTATGGCCATCATCTTTTCTGGACAAAAGAGAAATATAACGGTATTACCTATCTGTATGAACCTGGCTGCACAACTTTGGAACGTGTTAGTGAAATCAATGATCTTGGTTTACTTTTTGACGACCGATTATTATTCAAATATCATGTAGACAAGATGGCTTTGAGGGCTCTTAAGACATAGAGATATGTTGTTCAAGACACTAAGGGTTTTGTTAATCCCTTTACATATATTATTTCATACAAGTTTCTAGTTACACCTATTCTCGAATATGGCTCCATCATATGGAATCCGTCAACAATTGCTCTTAATAAATCGGTCAAAAAAGTCCATAATAAAATCCTCAGGTTTTTTGCGTTTGTCCTACGACGATCGATGAGTTATGCAAACTATGACTATACGCAAATTTTAGCCTTGACTAAGCTGAATAAGTTTAAATCGAGAAGAATAATAAGTGATATCGTTTTTTTACATAAATTATTGAACGGGAAAATTGATTCACCCAAGCTACTGGGTACGATCAGTTTTCGTATGCCACAATTTAAGTCTTGCGACTCTAGACCCTTTTTCCGTAAAATATTATAAAACAGAGCTTAGTCGCAATGATACGATACATAGAATCGTCAATACTCTCAACTCACTGGATACAGATTTTGATGTATTCCACATGCGGTTTACATTAATTATAAAATCTTTGTAATTTATTCATGCAATTTGACCTGATTTACCTGTTATGCCACTCAGTATAATGGAGTATGACAATAGTAGTACATCTTGTTTTTCAGTTTGTGTAGCGTAATATGTATCTTGTATCATAATATAAAGGGATATAACCCCTTGATATCGATAAATAAACAAATAAATATAAGTCGAGAACAAAAGGAATTGCCTCATCAGATTTCTACAGTAGCATTGGCTCTTATTTGTTGTCTGCTGATCTCGCTGCTATAGGTCTGGTTGCTTAAAATGGGTTATTACTTAATACTAAATTAAAACTTAATAATAAAAGTGTAAATTATGCGCTAAGTACAAAACAAGGATGTCCGATATAAGTAAACTATTAATCGAAAAAGTTTAATAAAGGAGATCAAGATGGGAAGTGTTGTTGTGCATGTCATGTAGGTTTTGTTCAGCTAAGAACTGTTGTCTCTCGAGTGTCCCGAGTCGGTCGGTAACGATTGCATGTCTAACACTAATTCCTTTTTTGAACGTACACAGGTTCGTTCAATAATCAAAAAGATTCAACTTTCTACGTTTCGCTGGCGGCTCCTTTATTGGGAAAAACTTGTTCCTTGCCCAGTTCATTCATCGGCTTTAGCTTCGAGTAGCTGACCTCGCCGTTGAGGAAGCGTAAGATTAGCATCTCTTCAGATACCATCTTTATACAATTTCTGATGAACATGGTACATATTGGGCGGCACCTTAACGTGATACACTCAAACGCGTTGTCTTGGTTCGGGTCCAGGTACATACAACCGCACTTCAAAGACTTTGAAATAGATGAGCATTCTCAGGTGTCTCTCCTACACTTGGTCCGTCTGATTCGTTTAAACATCATTACACGTTGCCTATGCTTCCTTTATTTGTGGTGAACCGGAAGGTAATGAAATCTCTTGATTAAGGTTTTCAGTCGTAAGTGAAATGACACTCTAACAAAGAAAGTAATCGTTAGTTGACAAAATAGCCATAGTGTCCAAAAGATTATGATACCGACTTTATTTCAAGATAACTTCAAAAAGTCTGTTTTTTATGAATATAACATAAATCATATCTACATATATAACATGACATGTAACGTCGAATAATTTGTATCTATGAAAAAACAAATTAAATATTTGAAAAACTATTGTGAATGGCAATCATTATATTACGTGATTAAAAATACTACTTTAGTCTACAAAATTCCGCCAACGAAAGTGATAAAATAAAATGTAAGCCAAGTACATTTCATTGAATTCAAATATTAAAGATATTATTTACCCATATCTAAGGTGTTTAAATTTTTTTTCTGTTCCTTATAGTTTATGTGTTATAAATAAATAATTTCGCTTTTGAAGGAACTTTTTTATTTTTCAAATAACTATTATTTATGACGTTTCGAAATTTTTATTATTTCCTTGTCAGATATGTAAGAATATATTTTTATATATTTACAAACAAAACATAATTTTAAAAAATATTTATAACATATATAATTTGTTATATATTTTTAAATTATGTTTTCCATGTTTTATGTTGGTTCACATGGTTATTTTTATATCCAAAAATATATAACAAATTATATATGTTATAGATATTTTTTAAAATTATGTTTTGTTTTTAAATATATAAAAATAGATTCTTACATATCTGATGAGGAAATAGCCCGGAATTTGGTATACCTAGAGAAATACGATTGGACAGAAAAATGAGCCGAAACAACTTTAATATCTCAAAGGGGCGCATCTTTTAGTACTGAATTCCCGCTATCCTTACACCCTACGTGGGCGAGGCAGGGGGCAACATTGAAATCTTTGGTAGAAACCTCTTTTTTTTTACAGATTCGGATTCTATGGTAATAGTTACATACTTTTCTTACAACAATTTTATGATTTTCGACAGGTCGTGCTGTAATCGCAAGAAATGGATCAAAACTAAAAAATTTGGTTAAAAGAAACACACTTTTATATGCTTGGTTAATATGCGTACTAGTGATTTTTTGTTCTTTTTGAGGTGGGTTATTAGCGTAAGTCCCTTTGCCTCTTACTGTTCAAGAACCTTGAGCCTTGACCTTGAACTTAATTAAATGCATTTGTTGTCTGTCTTCCAAATGAATTTACACAACTAAAAAGTACGTCACTGTCAATTTGGGTACAAGTATTCCAGATTCGTTCAATCATAATCCTACGAGCTGTTAGTACTTGTTGATACACTTTGCTTTTGAAATATCTCTACAAAAAAATCTAGTGAAGTAAGATCTGGCGATCTGGCAAGCCAATTTATCGGATCAGCTCTACCGATCTATCGACTAGGAAAATCATGATTAATTGCCTCTCATGCTCTTACTGAATAATTTGCAAGACAGCTAGAACATGTAGTTGAAACCATATGTTCCCCAGTTATCGTCGCTCGTTGGATTTTTTTTTAGGTTAAACATTTCCTTTGACAGTCACCTGTTTGACAGTATTGAAAAATGCAGTGTGTGATCAGGCCTTATCCAGAAAAAAAATAAGCTTAAAGATTGACAGCATTACTAAAATTTTTGCTAGATTTTCCATAAGCAAGAATCATTTCAATTTATCTTGTACGGTCAACACGTCCTAAAGTACTAAAGTACTAAGCCTGATTAAAATACGTACAGATGAATGATGTTTGAAACCTACATCTATACTGTTCAATTTAAGAAAAACATGTCTTCCTTATATTTTCAATTTTTTACAACTAAAAAAGAAAACAAATGGATATACGGAAACAAATATTAAATGTTAACATTGAACCAATCTTTCCGGTTGAAGAATTTGGAAATATCTAAATAACGCCTTCGATCGAAGGCGTCAATAATCCAGTATAAAAAATGTAATGAAATTGGGCGTATCAAATGTGTAAAAAGTACTGGGTGTAACTCAAAATTTTTAAGTTGTCATCCGCTTCACCCACAGAGGGTAGCAGGATATTATATAGATGATGAATTTTGATCCGCAAACATATAAATAAATTCTATTTGACTTTCCTATCATTTCTGTCTTTTGATTTTTTGTTGACTTATATAATGTTAATAAATCATCGTCTTTTTTTTGGCGGGGGGAGATTTACTGCAAAAGAGAGTAAAGAGAGAGAAATAAAGCCTGCTTTTATGACGCAAACTTTAGCGGGAGACAAATGCAGGACAACGTACAGGATCTCATCATCGGAATTGTTCGTATTGTAGTAGTCCCAAGGTGGCCAAATATATAAATGGGCCCCGGAGACCCTCCTGGTTCAGCTTGCAGGCATCTCTTACTATGGTGCCTCGGCCCTAGGAACGAACAACCATGGTTGCACTGTTGCTAAATGGCTAGGCCGTTCCCGGAAAACTTTTCCGAGTGTGATTTCTACCGATAGAGGTGACGAGTTGGAGTGGAATCGACTTTTTTGGGCTGCTGCAGTTAACCCGCCTCCTGCGGAATCTCTCTTTAGTGTGAAACTCTGAGGCAACAAGGCGGTGACCTTTTTTGAGCGACCCAGGTGATAACTGATGACGGCGAAGGGTTATTCCATAGCACTTTTCTCACTCTCTCTTGTAAGTTCCTTTTTTTTATTAAAACATCTGCTTCTTTCTATTCGAAAAAATAAATATTCTTTTATATATGTGCGAATTTTGTGAATCTATCTTTTTGTGTGCGTTTATTCGAATACAACTTCTTATCCACCGGAAATATATGTTCTAGTATTATCATATCGCTTGGTTTTTTTTATTTTCCTAGGATCTTTTAAGTTTGTTTCCCGGTACCAATTCGCGCTATACCATTTCACTGCAGTATTAACTTACCGTTGCTACGTCAGGGTAACAGGCAATCCTGAATGTATCTGAATTTTTTTTTTTTTTTGCGAAG
>JABFQD010000645.1:0-23609 GCA_022817045.1 Psix sp. ZL-2020 | reverse complement strand
TAACATAAACATTCTTGTCGAATAATTTTGGTGGCCCTGAAAAGGGCCGATTGTATTTAATAGATGAAAGACGCGATGTTTAACCTCCAAAACCGTATAGAGTGCGGCCTTGACGTTTCAAAGCGTAGACAACGTCCATAGCAGTAACGGTCTTGCGCTTGGCATGTTCGGTATAGGTAACAGCATCACGAATCACGTTTTCAAGGAACACTTTCAGTACACCTCGGGTTTCTTCGTAGATTAAGCCAGAAATACGCTTGACACCACCTCTGCGAGCCAAACGGCGGATGGCAGGTTTGGTGATACCCTGGATGTTATCACGGAGAACTTTCCTGTGACGCTTGGCGCCTCCTTTTCCCAAACCTTTACCTCCCTTGCCACGACCAGTCATCTTGGAATGCTTTAGATGCTAGTGAACTTCACAAAGAAACTGATCCAGTTGCTCCGTTTCGCGGTCTTTTATAGGATTGAGAACATTTATATCCCTCCCTATGTTCACGACCCAATCATATAATGGATGGAACCATCCCTACTACTCTGCTATAATTTCTTTCGTTTATGAACTGAAGACACTCAGTGAAATGGTTATTAACTATTCAATAGGTGTACGATTGGATATACAATCTGAATTTATTAAAAATCTTTTTAATAGTTTAAAAATCTGAATTACTTGATATTTCATTTATTGATTTTATTCATAAAACATTATTAATCTCATTTTATTATATTATATAAATTCACACAATACTTAATTATAAAATATTCACATTAGCGAATTAACATTTAATATTAACATTAACGAATAAAGTAAACTTTATAATTGTTATAATGAAAATATGTTTATAGAAACGTTTATTTATCTAAGTATACAAATGCAATATAAATTGAACCACTGTTGTTTGTTAGTAAATATATTCAAGAAATTATCAATTCATTATTAACTTGTGTCGGAAAGCGGTATAATTGTTTATCATAGGGATATTAAATAAAAAACACTTGTCTATATTAATAAATGCGCGAGTTTGTTCGCGTAGCACAACACGTTTTTCGTTTTCCTTGTCCAGGGAAAGAGTGGTTCGTCCTTTCATGTGTCGTTCATTTCTCTATGACACTTTCCCTTCGTCACTCCTTATTCCCTGAAAAGTTGCGGAAATCTTCAAGGCCGTCACAATATATTCTAAAAGATGAAAAAAATCCAGGAAATGTGATATGTATACATACTCACTCTAACAGTCACCATGTGTGCTGCTTTCACATATATTGGTCATTATCATTGATTATAAAAATAAAGCATTGCGTCACTCGGAAGGGCTCGAGCACCGTATGTTGAAAAAAGGCAACTATGCCGAACGTTTCGGTGCTGGTGCCCCACTGTACCTCGCTGCCGTTATGGAATATTTGGCCGTTGAAGTTCTCGAGTTGGCTGGCAACGCTGCCCGTAACAACAAAAAGACCAGAATCGTCCCTCGTCACCTGCAACTGGCGATCCGTAACGACGAAGAGTTGAACAAGTTGCTTTCTGGTGTCAACATTGTTCAATGTTGTGTTCTCCCTAACATTCAAGCTGTACTTTTGCTCAAGTAAACGGAAAAGAAAGCTTTAATTCACAGATTATCATAACAACCAACAAGCCTTTTTCAGGGCCAATAATATTTCATTGCTAAATTATATTTCGTCTTATCAATGTAATTATTTGTTGAATAACTGTTACATTATTCTGAAAATAAATTTTTAATATTTTATTGTAATCAAATAAATTTTATATATTAGGAGTAGTTTACTCAATGGATATCAGTATATTAACGTACATAAATAAAAATATTATACATGTTAATACCGCAAATTTATAAATTACATTTTAATTTAAATAATTTATTTGCTGAAGAATATTACAGATTCTGAAGTAGTAAAATTCGACAAATTGTCAATTTTAAAAAAAGAATTTAAAAAATTTAAAAATAAAAATTAAAAACAAAAAAATAAAAAAAATATAAAAAAAATAAAAGAAAAAAAGCGATTGTCAAACTCCAATCATATTTTGATAACTACTGAAAAGTATTGTATTTAAAATTATATTTTTTGGTCAGTAAAAATGAGAAATTACGCTTAATAATATGTAAACATAAGAATATGCATTTTTATGAAATAATATATCTGTGTCTTCATAGTTGTCATAAATTTTAAAAAAGGTAGTTTATAAATAACAAATATCCAATTATTATAATACTTGTTTAGAATACGTTCGATTGTGCACTTAACTAAAACAAATGTTTAAGTTGAATATAATAAAATATTTTTAAAAGCATATGTAATATATAAAAATGAAATGTACTAATCCTTCGTTTCTTATTTTTTGCATTTATTTTTCAAATAATAATTTCAATCGATGAATAATTGAGAGAAATCATAGTATATCTCATCGTTATTAACTTTATTATTGTATAAAAAAAACATTAATTAATAGTTGATAGTAAATGAATGGATATATAAATAATTCAGTCTATATACATATAATATTACAAAGTAAAGAATAATAAACATAAGAATAACAGAACTACAATTTAAACAAAGTATAACCGATGATATAATATTCAGTTAAATTGCATCTACTATATGTTGAGAACAGGCAATTACGCCGAGCTTGTCGATACTGAAGCTTCAGTTTATCTAGCCAGCGTGATGAAATATTTGTCCGCTGAAGTTCTCGAGTTGGCAGGTAACGCTGCCCGTGACAACAAGATCAGAATCGTCCCTTACCTCGTCCCTTGTAATTGGCCATCCGTAACGATGAGAAATTGAAAAAATTACTCTCGAGTGATCATTGCTCAGGATGGTTTTTTGCCAAACATCCAGACTGTTTTCTTTAAGAAAACAGAAAAGAAAGCTTAAATTTTCTCACTACTATTACAAAACCAATCGGCCCTTTTCACGGCCAACACAAATTTTGTTACGATAATTTATTTTATCTTCTCTAATCATAAAAATTGATTTCATAATTATCATATACGACTGAATAATAAATGAAAAATAATGGTAATCTATATTTAGCCCAGTCTACGCCCATCACAATACTTAAGTATCCAACATTGCGTAGTAGTCCAAAGTTTGCCATTTATGAACGTTCTATTATGTCGGTGAGTAATGCCTTGCCAAGTTTCAAAAGATCGGCCAAGCTCCAGGAGCTGAGTTGCATTAGTTTCACGACCGGGGATCCAGTACTAGCAGTCCTGTTCACCGACAATGCTTCACAGTAATATAAGGCATGTATCACCTCTTCTGATGCACGTGTGCACCATCTACAATCTGAAGATGCTACAACACCTAGGTTGAAAAGATGTTTATTGGTATGGGCGTGACCTGTGATTAACCGAACCACAGATCTAGCCTCACTCCTACTTAGTCCGCTCAGCTCAGCGCTCCAATCGGGGCGTAAATTTGGGCCTATGAGCAGTTTCGCCTGTTTACAAGAGCTCGTATCAAGCCACCGCTGCCGGTGGCTGACATCGATCCACTTGTTAAAAGTACTGACAACTATTTTCGTTGGACCAGAAAGATCCGACGGCAATCATATCGGAACCCTTCTGGCTCTAAGTTTAGCTAGTTTGTCAGCCATTTGTTGCCTTTGATTTGTGAATGAAACATGCTGCATCCTTTTATTCCTAGCAACGAGTCTAGATCTGGTGCTTACGTAGCTAAGTGATACCAGTGCCGCTTTGCAGTCGGTGTAGATGTGAACATTTCTGGTACGATTGCTCCATAGATGTCCTCCATTCAGAATCAACTCGGCACACCTCTGTATGGCAAACAATTCAGTATGTAGTGTCGTCAGGTGACTCGAGAGGGGAACAAATGTACTGAAACCACATTTACAATTATATATGCCAGCTCCAGCTTCTGTATCATTCTTAGCGCCATTCGTGTACCAAATGTCGCCGTTCTTGGGAAGAGAGCCTCGGCTGCCCTCCGTTGTGTTCGATGTGAATGAGATGAAAAACTCTCGATCACAGGAGAAGGCCATCGTATAATTCACACTGCATATTCTGATCAAGTCCTCAAAGACATGGGGAAGTTGGACGTGGGTACCCTTATCGGTCCATGTCTCATCAGCATTAAGTCTGAGGGTAGAATTGATGGCCTTATCGACGATCTCAAGATCAAATGGAGCTACGTCTAATGATACCCCCACAGCCGTGGTAGGAGTAGTTCTCATAGCCCCGCATGTGGCTTTTAGGACCATTCCTCTCAGTGTTTCAAGTTTACCAGCAGTGGATCTTTTTTGCACCGCTTTCTACCAGACGACTGCTCCATGCGTCAGTCTGGGAAACAGCATTGCGTTTAGGATCCACAGCATTGTCGCAGGTTTAAGTCTCCACTTTGAACCAATGGCTCTTCTACAAAGCCAAAGAGCGTTGCAAAACTTACCTGTAATTTTATCGATCTGGTTGTTCCATGTTAGTTTCTTGTCTAATATAACCCTTAACTTCGTCCTGCTGAGTCAGCTCGGTGCCGAAGAGTTTGGAGGCTTATATTTCCGGTTGAAGCTAATTAGTTTCGTCTTTGATGCGTTAACTGTCAGCCCAGTGTAGTCATACCATCTTTGAACTATTTTAATAGCCTCAACCATTCGGTCCCTTATAGGTTCGAGGAAAATTCCACGGACCAGGATCATCAGGTTGTCGGCATACCCTGCCACAAAGAACTTATGTCGTCTTAGCTCTTCAAGAAGCCCATCTATGACAATTAGCTGTAGTAGAGATGAAAGGACTCTACCTTGTGGGCATCTTCGATTAGCTGTGACACTTACTGTTTCAGAGCCATGTATAGCAATCAGTTTCCTGTCACTAAACGTGGATCTAATCCAGTTTGTGATAACTGGGCTGATATCTTTCAAACTTACTTCATTACAGATGATGTTTGTATTGGTATGATTGAAAGCCCTCTCTATGTCTAGAAGTAGACTCAATGGATACCCGCTCATGTAGATTTGTTCCTCAGGTGGTATATCCTGGATACCACCTGATGCAGGGCAGAATAGGTTGAGAGTCTCTTCCTATACGTATGTTTACAGGGAGACAAGGTAATTGTTTCATTTAGTCTTCCCATTATATCCATGTGGATCAGTTTCTCCATTGTTTTTAATAGAAAAGGGTGAGACTGATTAGTCTAAAGTCTTTTGCCATGTAGTAGCTTGGTCTGTCCGGTTTTGGTATAAATACCTCTTTTGCTATTTTTCAGCTACGGGGTACATATGAGAACGCCAGACAGGCTCTGAAGACCGTCAGAAGGGGTCCAATTAGCTGGTCCCCGTCTGGTTCCGGGGCTTTATAGAGGTCCATATTACCAATGGCCCACCTCAGTCTCCCGGCCGTGACGACCTTGTCCGTCAGACTCCAATGGGGCCTAAGGAACGCCCCCAGAACCTTCTCCCTCTCTTCTTCAGATGCCTTAACACATCCTGGAAAGTTTGTCTTTAGTAGGTGCTCGAACGTACTCACCTCATTCGTAGTGTCAGCGCCATCCCTAATATTCATGGCACCAACCTATGCTTGTGGATTAGCGGCTAGAATTTTATTTATTCTTGCCGCTTCTCTTCCTACTTCGATTTTGCCGCAGAAGGATTTCCAGGCCTTGGCTAGCTTGCCTTCGGCTAGCTAACGATTCGGCTATCTAACGGGATTTGATCTGGCTAGCTTACGATTCCCCTCAAAACTATCAACCCCATTTTTTACAGATATAACCTTAATTTTCTCAGCGTTTGATTTGAAAATTAACGAAATCTCGTGACCATACCAATGAAGTGATGTGTTGAAGATATTTAACATGTAAATAAATATAATAATAGAATCTATAAAAATATCAATGAAGTACTGATAGAAAATGAAATAAGGATAATCTTGAAAAATTATTAAGAAATGTAATATATAAAGAAAATAATTGATAAATTGATTATTATCGATTATTACATCGTACATTATTTGATAATTTATAAATCTATATTTGATTTATTTTTTTTATTAATACAGGTTAAGTAATTTGAAAAATTAGTGCGTTGATAAAGACTAATGTTTTAAATATTTTTTAAAACGTTTTCATTTTATTTGTTCACATCAACATTTTGTAATTTTAAATAAAAAGTTTATTTTGAAAAATCATGACTAAGACAAAGCATTATTTGTTTTGATAGTTTTTTGTTGGGTCTTACATAACATTATTACTCGAGCGCAAAGTGGAAGAGAGGCGTCACTTCTCTTACTTTCGTTAGCTAGCCCAATCACCGTTGACGTTGTGTTTGTTAGCTAGCTAAGATTCGACTATATTTATTATTATAATTTAATAGAAGATAAATATATTTATTTTTATAAAAAAATTAAAAAAATTAAATTACAAAATTAATATATTATATTTATTATTATTTTTATTTTTCATTATCTATTTGTTTCAATTTTATTATCAATAAACATAAATATTATTTGATATACGTCATGTAGCATCGAAACTCAGCGTTCGCTTTTCAATTATGAAATTCGCTCTTATTCGTTGAAGAAACTTAAGTTTGTTTAGTAAAATAAAATTCTTATTAATAAAAATATGGTATTAATCTTTTGCTCAAAAAGAGGCGACGTCCCCGCTATCAAAATGTTGCATCAAATATTTCTATTTATTCATACGTAATACATAGGATAGCACCACCGTCGATGTACATTAAATTTTTTATTATACTTAAATATTCTAACGAGAAGCCATCTAGAAATTATATAATATTAAGCATTTAAGGACCATTATTTTTTCAGTAATAGACAGCTGCAGCGCCATCTGCAAGTTCCAGTGTACATCTCCTTTCGCCTGTATTTCCAATTACTAACTACAAAAATTAGACTGTTCTCATTTTATCTCTAATAAAAATTATTTCTCCCAAATAGGCGACTGCAGCGGCATCTGCAATTTGCATTAAATTTAGTATTTCATTAATGTTTCCTAATGGAAAATCAAAATAAGTGAGTCTTTTCCTATTTGGCATGTAACAAACATTATCTTTATTTAAATATGCGATTGCAGCGCCATCTGTAATTTGCAAAATCTAGTATTTCTAGAGATTAGTATCTCCCGAGATTTGCATGAAATATTTTTTTATGCAAACTACTTTATTTACTTATATGCTTCTTTTTATATTTTTTCGAAATTTATTTAATATTTGCATTTTTCGTTTCATTTTATTCTTCAAAAGTCTTCTGACAAGATTTCCCAATTACTACCGTAACCGCGCGAGGACAGCACATAGCAGAGCTGGTTATAGCGTTCTCACTGGCTTCTATTTTGATTTGTTTATTAATTTTAAATCATAATTATTTATTAATTATTTATAATCAATAATTAGTTCTCTAATTATTTGGTACAGTTCTAATTGCACCAAATGTAAGTATGCATTTATATTATAATAAACATTTATATCATTTTGATAATAATTTAAATCTGTAATTGAAAATCCTCAAATAATGGTTTATTCTCTTAAATTACAATAACATCGGAAAAATTGCAAGAATTATGTGATTATATCAATTTGTTACAATTACATACCGTTAATATAAAATAAAAAAAAATTAATGCATATGTTTTAGGATTTGTTTGTTTAAATACAACAATGAGTTGTCTCTTTATGAGTATAAATGCATCTTCTTGAGACTTTAAAGGATCTACATATGTGAATGATAAAGAAGGTTTTGAGATAATAACATATATTTAACAAAATACAGTGATATCAAAACTCTAAAAAAAATCCATTGTAAAGGTTACGCCAAAATTTCGCAGAATCCCCCTTAAAGTAACGCGCATTTTTTGTTCTGTTTATAAATTAATGCGCTTGTAATTAAACCATTAAGAAGAAAACGCGGGTCACCAAATTTAATGTTCTGCATTTAATGTAAATCATTTTCTTTTCTATTATATTACTGTTCTTGACTAAGTTGTGATATCATTATTTTTTGTTTCTTGAGTTGTAAAACAGTACATCACTTTAATTTTCAGATAATTGTTAAACAATTGGATTACTTTAAGAAGGATTCTGCGAAATTTTTGCCTTTATTTAGCGAAATTATTGCCTTTTTTTAGCCTTTATTAAAAATGACATAACTATTGTATTTTAAACGATGTTCTATTTAAATCAAAAGTTCCTACTAAACATAAGAGATAATGAGTATCGGTAGGTTTTCAAAATTCAAGGTTTTATTGAATCGATACTTAACATAAATATATGATAATGTATAGAAAAACTTATTAAAGTTGTCTGCCTAAAGCATTTCCGAGTCTTTTTTATTATAGTTTATAGTTTCAGATATTGTAAACAATATCTATGTAACGAAAAAGGTTTTTATCAGGCTTCAAGGCATAAGTTCGCACAGTATAATTAGTAACTTTTAAAGAAATTTGTCCACCATCCAATGAGATAGGATTTTCCTCAGATATTCATTGCCAATAGATTTTGGTATGCAAAAAATTCATTTTAAGTTCTTAAAATCAGTAAAGTGCTCAAAATCATATTATTAGAATCGTGAGTTAATAACCGTTGATGAGGTTTATAGCATTTTTTAATATCCTACAAGGAACAATATTTCAAATCATAGATATGAGAAAGAATAATGCTGATTCATATAATACGAATCATTTTAGTTTTATGACATCAAAATAGAAATGATATTCCCAAAACATATTTCTTAAAAACTAATCAAATTCTGTCGAACTAGTCTGCTACTCATAATTTCATCCTCTTATGTCTATTTTTGCGCCCGTTAGTGCATCTCATTTTGTTTAGATTCAGATACAGTTTTTTAATTGTTTCTTTGATTACTTGTTCATCCATGAACTCACATCCATGAAAGGGGAGTCTTGTCTACTCATAATACGTAAAATTATTGTATTAAATTAATGTATTTTATGGACTTGGTGAGAGAGACTTTGAAAAAGTGAGAGAGGATAAAATAGCGTTGGAAAAAGCAAGGTTGGAGATAATTATTAAAGAAGAGGAGAGAGAAGAAAGGTTAAAAAGTGTGAAGATAGGTTAGACGATAGGGAAATGAAAAGGACAGAAGAGGGGGAGGACAGTGGCGAGGATGACGGATTTAGCATTCGTAGAAGTGTGTGGAGTCTGGCAAGCTCGAACTTCAGAAGCTGCACATTGGCGGATAGCGCAAACAGCTTACTAAGCGAGAGAAAGAGGCGAACACACTGAAAAATGTAGTGGTAGAAAAGAAAAGGGAGGAAAGAAGAAACAACATGGTAATGACGGGCTGGAATGCAGAGAGGCAAATTGAAAAAGAACAAGTGAATTAATGGTTCTTATAAGAACTAGAAGTGGAGACAAAGGTAGAAAGCATTAGAAGAGCAAAAAAGTCGTGGTAGGTAAACTAGGGAGCTCAAAAGAAAAAAGAAGGGTCATGCAAAAAAACTGAGGCTGAGAGGTACTAACTTTTTTATCGATCATGATTTAACTTGGGACGAACGAAAAAAGCAGAAAAGAATAGTGAGTTGGTGTAGAGAACGGAAACAAAAAAAGAAGGAGGTAAATTTTTACAACGTCAAAATGTGGGTAGAAGGAAATTGAGTTCATTAGGAAGATATTGAGAAAGAGGGAGAAAGACAAAAAATAGGGGAAGGAAGTATAAGGAAGGATTTAGACTAACCCGGAAATGCAGTAGGGAAGAGAGGGAGGGTGTAGCGAATAGGGGAGATCTTAACAGAAATAGGCATAAAGAAAACGATAAAGTCAATGGAAAGAATAACGGAAAGAATAACGGAAAGGTAACAGGAACGTTTAACGGAAAGTATAGAGAAAAGTTGCGGAGAAAGAATGTAGGAAAAGGGAAGTTCAAGAAGAAAAAAGGAGCGAAAAAGAACATGAAATGTTCTGAAAGAAAAGGAAGAAAGTTTGTATTCTGGAAAGAAGCGGGAATTCGGAAAAAACAGGGAATTTTGATAACGGTAACATGGGTGGAAGAGAAGAACTAGGTAAAACTAAAAGAAATGTTATCTGATACATGTAACTGGGCTCATGTAGAAGCAGAAAGACAATCAATAAACGGAAAGGCAAAGAGAGGATATTTGATTGATGCTAGAATAGAGTGGGGACGAGGCGAAAAAGGATTGATAAAGAGGGTACAAGAAATTAAAAGGAAAAGTAAAGATAAGATAATTAGTAATGAGGGATGGAAATTAATAGAAACGATGAAAGAAAAAGGATTGCTTATCTTAAACAGAGAAGTAAAAGGGGACTGGGAGAGCAATTACACTTACGCGGAACTAAGGGGTTACTCTGTAACAGATTATGCGATAGTAAATGAACTAAGTCATAGTAGCGTAAGCCGATTGGTTATAGAAGATATGATGGATTCAGACCACGCCCCGCTGAAGCTAAGGATGGCGGAGAGCACTGAAGAGACAGAGCAGAGGTGGAGCAAGTTGAAAAGAAGGATCGTATGATAATAAAGAAGAAAATAATATAAGTGAAACTGAAGATAGGCCTCCAAATATGGTGGGACAAGGTAAAACAACGGTCAAGTATTTCTTGATATTGTTGATTAGATATCAGTTCTGAAGTTCAGATAAAGATGTTAAAAGAGGAAAGACAAAAGAGAAGTAAAGAGGTAGATGTTGAGAGCATCTAAAGAAAAATTGATAAACTCAAAAAACGTCTGAAGATGCACAAAAATGAGCTGACACAGGTTGAGACGTTGAATACTTCGTCAACAGAAAATTTATCAATACAAACAAACATTCAAGGTCAGGAACATATACAAGAGATCATTAATGAGGAGATGAGAAGTGACGATGAATTAACAGGTAAGAAAGAAAAAGGAAATAGAATAGTACACAAAAAAGAAAAAAACAATAAAAAGGTGAGCTTGCACTAGAGGCAAAAAAATTGAAAATAAAATTGTGTTTTACTTTTACACAGGAGGTGTAAATCAAAAAGAAGTCAAGGAAAAGACAAAGAAAAAGAATGTCCATTAGATGATGCTATATTAGAGATCTTGGGTGTCGATCCAATAAAGGACAACTCAACTCAAACAAAAATTCATCCACATCTGATGATACGTTGGTCACATAAAATCCAAAATAGGCTGACTGACAGTAAGTAGACAAACAATAATAATAATAAATAATAAAATGACAAAAATGTAAAAAAAAATAAAAGAAAAAGAGGTTATTAGCAAAATTAATCGTGACACAAAAATTATAGTAGAAAAGGAAGATTTGCAGAAAAAATATACGACGAAATGTGTCTTCGAAACACAAGGTTTTGATGCTGAAATAAAAGCAATAATGGCAGAAAATGGTATCAAGAAAGATAATTTTTTGTAAGTTACCAAGATCTTCTGGGTTTAGCAATGTCAGCAGTTATGCAACCATCACTGACCAAACCAGTGAAAAACATTTTGGATATAACAAAAACTGAAGAAACACTTTTTGGCAGAAAGTTGACAGAGCAGATTAAAAAGGTCAAAGCGATCGATAGTATTAGTAAGGCCATGAAGATATAACAACCAGTAAAGAAGAATTATATTTGGCCGAAGAGATAAAATTTAAAATGGAGGTCCCAACAGTCGAGGAGTCCGTTTGGTCTGCAGCAGGGACGTTTGTTTACTGCCGGAAAAGCGAAACCACAGCTGTTATTCAAAAACAAAAGAGGTTTCCAACAAGAAAAAGACTCGAGATATTCAAACTCAGGGCATTACAATTATCAGTCCCATCAAGGCAATGTGAAGCAGAACAGGCTTCAATAAATGTAAGTAAGGTCGCAGGTAGTCGTAAAGATCATGTAAAAGCGTGGCATAAAATATCGAACGATAAAGTTATTCTAAGCTATGTAAAAGGTTACAAGATAGAATTGATTAATCTTTTAATTTTACGAAGGTATTACATTTATTAGAAAGAAAGATTACTGGTCAAAATTATCTTCTCGGTTCTTTAGTTATTAATACATTACTCTAATGATTGTGTTCTTAAAAAGACAATAGTTTCTGAATAAGAGGTCATTTACTGGTACTATGAATGTCAAACTACCTACCGAAATCCGCTCCATAAATCAATTTTAATCATACCATTCGATCTAATATTTGTATATTATATTTACTATTTATTTATTATCCAATCGATAATTAGACACAGCCCATAAATCAACAAAGAGAAGGATTATTTATGCATACATAAAATACCACTTTAGCATTCAATATGATACTAACTTTAATAGAAATTTGAAAAAACTGTTTTAATAAAACTTTTTTGAATATTTTCAATCTGTATCATTTTATATCTTATACACATATATTTTATTTAAAAAAAATTTCCATTTTGTTATAGCTATAGATATAACTATCGTCATCGGTTGTTCAAGTTTATATTAATTTAACAATAACTTAATAATCATCAAAATAAAGTAAGATACATAATAAGATATATTGTATGATATACAATATATATGTATAATGGAAGGAACTAAATTTTTTATTGCATCCAATCAAAATATTCAGATGGTAGTTATAAAAAATATCACATATGGTTTACATGATAATTTTAGAACTATTACTCTGTAATCATGTTATGAAAATAAACTTAATCACATAATTTTATTCTTTTATTTATGTTAGAAGTCGATGTAAATATATTGCATGAAAGTATCATCTAACATTTATCATTGTGTGTAACTATGAATAATCTCCGATTATTTATGGATTAATTTCGGAGATATTTGCACACTTAATTTACAGTCTATTATTTTCGATTGTTTGATCATAAGACGAAACAATCAAAGGTTACTTCGATATCTGTGTGTTACTTCAAAATATCAGAGATTCAAGGCTATAGACTGTAAAGTCATCCCCACTTTACGCAGCGAACCAATCATGTTAGTGTATTGTGGGATGAGACAGTTACCGACTATTTATAACGGAGTATTACGCGATTAAAAGTTTAGCTGTATCTCATTTGAGAAGTACATGATCGCAATGGCTTGTACGAAGCAATTTGCTCGTAAGTAGATTGGAGGAAAGGCTCCACGAGTACAACTCGCCATCAAGGCTGCTTGTAAAAGTGCCCCAGTCACAGGTGGAATGAAAAAGCTTAATCGCTACAGGCCTGGAACCGTCACTCTTCGTGAGATTCGTCGTTATCAGAAAAGTATTAAGCTGTTGATCCGTAAATTGCCTTTCCAACGATTTGTTCGTGAGATCGCTCAGGATTTCAAGACTGACTTGAGATTCCAGAGCTCTGCTGTGATGGCGCTATAGGAAGCCAGCGAAGCCTACTTGGTTGGATTGTTTGAAGACACTAACTTGTGCGCGCTGTCCACGCCAAGAGAGTCACCATCATGCCTAAAGACATCCAACTAGCCCGTCACATTCGTGGAGAAAGAGCTAGAGTTTTTAGCTCAAATTTACTTATTTCAAATCGGCCCTTTTCAGGGCCAATAATATTTTTCAACAAGTATTCATATTTTTTTACACGAGACTTGTAATTTATTTTAATAAGCTTAGCCTTGTTTAAAGATATAAATATATGACAGTTGGATTTAATTAATGAAAATCATTTATTATAATGAATAATTTTGCTTTGTCATACGTATCCCTAAAGTATGGAGATTTTATATCCAAGACGATACCAAGACATTTAGAATATGAATAGAGAAATTTCATGTGTGTAATGTAAAGGAATAAATCGACAAGTATGTGTTTCAACTATTAGAAAAAAGAAAATTATTACACACTAAATATTTAAAAAGGTATACTGCGGTTTATATAACGACGTGAAAAAAAGTACAAATTCATAATTAATTACAACATTTATCAACATTTATCCATAAGTATAAACATTATTCAAGATATGTAAATAATAGTTATAGTTGCTAATGTGAAATTGAAGTAAAATATTTGAGCCATTTTTCAAAGCAGAATAAAATGATTAATAAATAATGGAATGAATCAATTTTTTTATGAACACATTTTTAGAAGCATAATTTTCAAAATAAGAAGTGTACAAATAGATTATCTTTTTAAATTCCAAATTATTGAAAGAATGCCATGATTAAAAATTTTGAAATATAAATAATAGTAAGCTGAATACATAATATTAATATTTTTAAAAAATACTGCACAATTATGGTAAATTGAATGAGACAGCGTGTATATGAGTTTTTCAGACTCATTGAACATGGTCAATTCTAGCTCCACGAAAATCAGCGCCAAAGGTGTTGCGCGACTGGTTACGCGAGTGAACAAAGATGATGAGACGGTAAATTTGAGTGAGGTGCTGTATGTGCCGGACTTACGCGTGAACTTGTTATTGGTCGAGAAGATCGTGGACAAAGGTTATCGAGTAACCTTTTGCAGACGTTCGGCGGAAGTTGTCAGCGAAAAAGACAATCGTGTCGTGTTGCGCGCGGAGCGAACCGACGGGCTCTACTACGTGAGCGACTCACGCGCGGTCGAGCAGCCGAGTACCGCACTCGCCAGTATGAATCACAAAAAGTCGCTGATAGATTGGCACGAGGCTTTCGGTCACCTAAATGTGAAGGACATTCGTGAGGCATCTAAAAACAACACCCTACGAGGACTTGTTTTGAGCGACAACGACAAGATGCTGGGTTGTGAGGTGTGCGTGAAGGCCAAGATAACACGCCAGCCGTTCCCCAAGGTCTTCGAGAGGAAGTCAGCTTCGGGCGAGCTCATACACTCGAACAAGTGTGGACCGATGCGAGTGTAATCCAACAGTCAAGACAGGTATTTCGTTACTTTTATTGATGACGCTACCCGTTGGTGTGAGGTGCGTTTTCTGCGACGGAAAAACGAGGTGTTCTTCGAATTCCAGGACTTCAAAAAGATGATCGAAACGAAGCACGACAGGAGGATTAATTGCCTGCAGTCAGACAACGGGACTGAGTATACCAATAACCAGTTCAATGGATTCTTGAAGCACGCTGGGATCAGACTTCGACTCGCCGTTCCGAACAATCCGGAACAAAATGGTATAGCCGAAAGGAGGAACCGTAGCTTGGTTAAGATGGCTCGATGTTTGTTAATCCAGTCCGGTCTCCCACCTTCCTTCTGGGCGGAGGCAGTACGTACCGCGAATTTTATAAGAAACCACTGTCCAACTTCAGCGTTGGATGGGCGAACTCCATTTGAGTTGTGGATGGGAGAGGTACCGGACGTGAGCAGTCTTCAGGAGTTTGGCGCACCAATTTACTACTTGAACCGAATCGAGAATACGGGAAAATTCGAGCCTTGTGTTCGTAAGGGTGTTTTCCTCGGCCCCGCTGAAGATTCGAAGGCAGTCAGAGTTTGGATACCTGAAAAGCATTGTATCAAGGTTTCACAAGACGTTCAGTTCCTGACGATAACTGCGCAAAACGACATCAACCAGTACGAGGAGTTCTTTCAAAATCAGGCAAATGTCCAATCAAATGGACATCCGGATGCAGATCGACCTATCCTATCGTCGAACGAGTACATCGACATTGTACTGGGTGAGAGTCACCTGACGAGCAAAACGGTCCAACGACAAGACGAGTTCCAATTGGACCAGTTCCAACGGTGAAGCGCAAATCAGACAGACCGACGAAGATTTTCACGAGCAGATCTGGTAGACCTAGAAGATACCCTGTTGAAGAGAAAGTCGAAATCGTGATGAGGAATGAGGTTGCGGAACGAGCCGATGTAGCAGAGGTAAGACGTCTACAGTGCAGAAGAGGACTATGAAACCGGTTGCTCTCATCGCGGAGGTTGCTCTCATCGCGGAGGTCGCTCTCAAGACGGCAATCTCTGGACCAGAGGAACATGAGTGGATGCTGACGATGGCTGATGAATTTGCGTCGATATTAAAAAATAACACTTTTCATTTGGAAGATCGCCCGAGGAACCGTTCAATTGTCAGTCACCAAGCGGAAGGCTAGGGTCGTGGCTAGAGGATTCACCCAATGCCCCGGGATGGACTACGGCGAGACCTACGCGTCTGTGGCTCGATTCAGCTCGATTTGTCTTGCCATGGCTTTTGCGGCGCAGCACGGAATGTACGTGCGACATTTTGACGTTTCAACTGCGTTCCTGAGCGGTGTTATCGAGGAGGAGATCTAGATGGAATTGCCACATTACGCGAATGAGGTTCTGCAGTTCATCGTCGAGAACAAATACTGCTCTCCTGAGGTGGTCAATAAGGCCACGAAGACGTTGTCGCAGCTATCATCCGGGAACCAGGTCTGCAAAATGGATAAGGCTCTCTACGGCCTGAAACAGGCGAGACGATGCTGGTACCAGTGTCTGAATTCGGAGCTGGTGAAATTTGGAGCGAAACCGACTCAAGGAGACGCGAGCATCTACGTGAAGGACATGAATAGTGACTCGCTCGTCATCGTCGTGTACGTCGATTATATTCTCGTCTTGTCACACGATACCAGGAAGATCGACGAAGTCTACAAGTTCCTGAGCAAGTCCTTCCCGATCAACGATTTGGGTGACGTCTTATATTATTTGGGAATTGATGCTGTCCAAGGACATTTGGAGTGAAAAAGACGGGAAGAAACCACCATATCGAGAGCTCATCGACGCCCTCCTCTACTTGTCCGTCAGGACTCGCCCGGACATCACACACGCTACGAGTGTCTTGAGCCAGTTCAATAACTCTTTCGGAACCAGCCACTGGAAAGCTGCAAAGAGAGTCTTGCGCTACCTCAAAGGTACGCTTGACGTTGGCCTCAGCTGCAGTGCAAGGGGAGGATGTTTGACCGGCTACGTGGACACCGACTGGGCTGCCTGCGTGGATGACAGGAGGTCATACACCGGCTTTGTGTTCACGATGAGTGGCAATTCCGTTTCCTGGGAATCAAGAAAGCAGCGCACAGTGGCACTGTCTTCGACGAAATCCAAGTACATGGCACTCACCGAGGCCTCCAAGAAGGCAATGCACCTACAGAGACTAAGTGAATAGATTGGCGCTCGTCCACCCAAAACGGTCGTCGTTCACATCAACAATCAAGCTGCGAAGAAGTTGGCAGAGAACCCCATTTACCACGCGAGAACCAAGCACATAGATGCACGACATCATTTTGTGAGAGAGGTTTTGTCCGCAAGTGAAGTCAATCTGGTGTACCTACCTACTGAGAAGATGCCAGCAGACGTGCTCACCAAGGGTCTAACCAGTCCCAAACACTGGAACTGTCTCAACTACTTGGAAATCGAAAAACAGATCGTTTAATCAAGTTTCGTTTTGAGGGGGGTGTTAAATCAGTACATTAATTTATTTTATATTCCAATCAAATCGCCCATTTAGTTCATTCTTTTATTTCGAAGGTCAGTCCAACCGTCTTTTGTTTAAATAGTTCAGTTTTGCATTGTGTCAAGTCAAGTCTGTTTTCAGTTATAATAAATCTTTTTGAAAGTTTAATCTGATTCAGTTTTTTTGCACTTCTAATCCTTTGTGCCAATAAAAATCAATTTTTTAAGTAACTTCAATTTTGGATCACTGTAATCATATTTTTGTAACATTTTACCCTTTAACTGATTCATAATGTTTCTTCTTTCTGTATATGTTGAATTTTTTTAGCAAGCAATGGGTTTTTCCTCATTACAAATTTCAACAGATATGTGGCCATTCCACATTGACTCCAACTTGTCAAATAATAGTTTTTTTTCAAACTTTGATCTTGTAAATACGCTTGCAACGTTAACTAAGTTATTTAGCATAGCTGAAATTTGTTGTTTTCGTGAAAGTGTATCAGATTTTTCCTGGCTACACACACAATTTGAATGTTCGAAAGCTGCATTAATTGACCGACAGATTTCAATATATTTTATGCTGCTATACAATAATGTTTGGTCCATCGTTTGTTGCATAAATTAATGTCAAAAAAAGGCATTTTCATCTTGTCTCTAATGGCAAATATATGTCTACAAGATAGCATCCACGATTTAAAAATATTGCAACTACAATGGTTGGGTGTGCATGAATGCGAGACATATTTTGAGCAAATCATTCCAATTTTTTCTTCAAAATTAATGTCAATATTATAAAAATTAACCCTTTTTGACATCTCTTGACCCACTTGTTTAAAACTAATCTTTGTTAATGCTTTTCGATAAGAATGTTGAGTGTCATTATTGCATAGGTGAGATGGTTCTTCGGCAAAAGTCAATCTCATGACCATCGTTTCTGTATGTGTTTTCATCTCATTATTAAGTATGTCGTCGAAATTAATCAAAAATTCAAGTAGTGACGAGTTAGTCGAACAATATGCTTTAATTTTTGCTTTAAGTTCTATTGTTTGTTGTGTTGTTTGAATTTCCATTCGACATTCCGTACATCGTCCATTCGTTTCTCGAAGAATGCCATTTTTTATCAAAATAAGATACGACTGTTTTCGGAGCTTGATATGAAAAGTCAATAAAATTTTTCTGTACTCTTCTTCTGATCGTGAACGCAAAAGTGAATTCATTGGTTGTAGTGAAATTTCTCTGTCCTCTTTGCTGATTGAAATTGTAGTTTGCGTCACCTCTCGTTCAAACGTTTGTAGGGTATAAAACAAACACATAAGTACCGGTGTCTCTGGAAAAATGTCTGATGGCACTGCGCTGAGCTGTGGCCTTGTCACTCATGAAGCAACGTATTTTGTTATAAACTTTTTCATGTTCATACTTGTAACATTCCATCATCCAAGTTCAAATAGGTTTTGTTTCTCTGACTACTAGTACTGCTGCATCAATTTTTGTTGAGCCAAACGAATCTTCTACTAATATTAAGTATAGAACTGTAGAACATAATTATAGTGACATTGAATAACTTGATAGTAGTCCTATATGTTTCGTATTATTCTGCATTTGCAGATAGCGCTCGTGATTTAATAAATTGAAAACTTTAGCAATTGTTTTCATTGTCTAAATTTGCACATTTTAAGTAAGAAACTATAATATAAACACTATTTGAATGATAAAAACATAAGTTAAAAAAGAATATAACATGAAATACATTTTGCTTATTAATTTACATCATCTTTGTATAAACATTGTAAATTGATCCTCATTTAATACAGACATTGTTCACTTTTTCATGCACTGACAATTTTTCAGATGGCGGGAGAAAAATTTCGACTTAACCAGAAATTTTATTCAAATGATGAAGTTAAAAAAGCAATAGAAGAATACAAAGCTGAATGTGACCTCGCGAAATCCGAAATTGTCGCGCCTACGCCAGTGCATATTCCTGGTAAATTTAAAGGAGTTCTTCAAACACATACTTGATGTGTTTAAAGGATCACTTCATGCGATTACGAATGAGAACACTTATTTCTTTTTATTTGTTACTACGATTATCAATGTATTTACGATTTTTTTAACTGCAATATAACAATTAATAAATAAATAAAAATGTTTTGAATTAATGAACCAATTTCTGTTAATAATAACGATAATAAATTACTGTTTTCATATGTAAAAGGTGTTATTAATATTTTTAGTATTCATTCCTTTCAGTGAAATTCTATCGAGATCATTTGATTGTATTTGGTAAAACAATTCACAAATACGTATAAAAAAGTGTATATATATTTATATGTATAATATTTTTACACTCAAAATATTCTATTTCTTGTGACAGATGTATTCTGTATATTAGATTACGATCATTTTGCACTTTTCAAAATGTATATATTCCATGAAACATCATAAAAACCTTATTATAATAAATTTTATTAAATCTAAAAACGCTACATGAAACTTAAAAGGCCATAGAATAAAATGCACTTCTACTAATTTTGTTTCACTTTTTAAATTTATTATTTTTAAATTTATTATGCATTATACAAATTCGGCTTGATCCAAGTTGTTAACAATTATAAAAAGAATAATAAATAGAAACTTTTGAATCAATTAAGTTCGAAATAAATTAAGAAATATTGTATCGATAAATTAATAAACATAGCATAATAAAAATTAAAGCACAGTAAAAATTAAATATATTTGAAATAAACGTTTTTGAGGCAATCATTTTGAAAACAACGAATCATAACGAATTTTGAAAAACATTTCAAAAATTGTAATACAGTTTTCAATAAATTGTTATTGCGTTAATGATTAAACAAATTTATTACAACAAAAACAGATTCATATTATAAAAACACCAATAATAAAAATAATTTTCATTTAATTTATGTCCACATTATATATAAACATTAGATACGCTATGGGTGTATTTAAAAAAAGCTCTTTCGTACACTCAGAGTGTATATAAAAAAGCTCCAACAGCAGACCCATACATGCACTCTCGTCAACTTTTATACACTCTTTCATACACTCTTGCGTGCACACTCGTACACTCTTACGTAAACTCTTGTCCGATAAGATAGATCCAAAATTATTATAATATATAATTATAATTTATACTAAATCACCGCAAAATTTGAGTAAGTTATAGTGGTCGCGCGATGGAAAAGACCAACGCCTACTTCAAAAGCGTTTTTCATCATTAAATGTCGATCAATTCAGTTTTTTTTGGAATCTTATTCAGAAAAGTCAAAACTGAATTTACGTAGACTCAAAATATGTACTTTCCGTAAGAAAATTTTACCAATTTTTAAAAAATTGGTAAAAAATGTGAAAAACTAAAAAGCGCCCGGAACTACTTCCGGGTTAAAATGAGACTTAGTAAAATAAATTGTTACTTCAATACAATTTATTGAATTAAAATTGGAATGAATTTGAAAAGACTGTTTTAATAATGTACAGTAATTTGTTAGTATGCATTACAAATATTTATTTTTTTACACTAAAAATGATGTATAAATTCATGTACAAGATGTATACTTTAGTAAAAAACTTTTGTTGGCCCTGAAAAGGGCCGATTGGTATTACATAATGTGAAAAATGAGATTTAAGCTTTCTTCTCAGTTTTCTTGGGCAAGAGAACGGCTTGGATGTTGGGCAAAACACCACCTTGAGCAATCGTCACTCCAGAAAGCAGCTTGTTTAATTCCTCATCGTTACGGATGGCTAATTGCAAGTGACGAGGGATGATTCTGGTTTTCTTGTTGTCACGGGCAGCGTTACCTGCCAGCTCGAGAATTTCAGCAGCCAAGTATTCCATTACGGCGGCCAAATAAACCGGGGCACCAGCACCAACGCGTTCGGCATAATTGCCTTTTCGTAACATACGGTGGATACGACCCACTGGGAACTGAAGACCAGCCCGGGTAGAACGAGTCTTTGACTTTCCCTTTACTTTGCCTCCTTTACCACGACCAGACATCGTTCAGGATGTTATTATTCCGACGAGACGAAGGATACTAATAATATGACGAATGACGATCCGACCGAAAGTAGGGTTTGAGTGCCTTCTGGCTCGGATTAGCCGCACCTATCGCGACTGAGCAGCTGTTCTACAGCTGCGGCGTCCCCTTCTATTTCCACTCAAAACGCGGGAACACTGCACGGCGACTACTAGTTTATTGAAAGACGTTCGTGTAAAACGTATCGATATGGCTCCAAAAACTAGTGGTAAAGCAGTGAAGAAGGCTGGCAAGGCCCAGAAGAACATCTCGAAAACTGACAAGAAAAAGAAGCGCAAGAGGAAGGAAAGTTATGCTATCTATATCTACAAAGTATTGAAACAGGTTCATCCTGACACTGGAATTTCCAGTAAGGCAATGAGCATCATGAACAGTTTTGTTAACGATATTTTCGAGCGCATCGCTGCTGAAGCATCACGTTTGGCTCACTACAATAAGAGATCAACCATCACGTCTCGGGAGATCCAGACGGCTGTTCGTCTATTGCTTCCTGGTGAACTTGCCAAACACGCCGTCAGTGAAGGAACCAAAGCCGTAACCAAATACACTAGCTCCAAGTAATTTCATCAACACAGGACAACTTTAATCGGCTCTTTTCAGGGCCAACAATTTTTAATACCAGGAATATAATACTTGTTACGAAATACTGATTTAAATATCTTTACTTATTTAAAATAAATTATGCAAATTGAAATAACACATTAATTAGGCTTAAAATAGTGATTTGTTTTAATACTGACTTTTTCATCAGACATTAAAATCACTCTGCATAATATAGATCAACTAATATTAATGAATGGTGGTTAATCCATTTCAATTTAAAAAACTTTCAAATACCATTTACTGCTTTTCTTCAAATGTATTAAAAGAAATTGGTTAAATAAACTACCTATTTTAAGTATACTTTCAGGTCGTAAATTGTACATTTTTAATCGCATGCTATATATATTTCGGTATATTAGAAATCTATTATGTCGGAATCATTTTACATCTAATACTTTCAATTTGATCTAATTATTATGTTTTAATAGTTACAAAATTAAAAATTCATAAAACGTAACGTTATGTGTAGCAAGCGAAGTGCATATAAGATATCAGCATGATCAAAAGTTGTGGAAAATTTCCAGTCATTTTACAAATATTCATTTTTATTTCGAATAAGATCAAAAACATTTATCAAAATTTGTTAAATCGCTTTGTTCATTATAATAACATCTGATATCTTATGTTGATTTTAAAATTATAAATAATTATTATGATTCTTATTGTTACTGTTTTAATAAATAATTACAATTATTTGTGGCACGTCGATTTTAAATAGCAAATCACAGGATGTTATATTAATCTAATGTCACAGACAATACATTTATGATTAACAAAACTAAAAATAAATAATATTCAGTCTTTCTGTTTTGAATTACTAGAATCTATGATAAAAACGAAAACATCTGTTTTCTAAATTATAAAAGATGGAAAAACTGCGACAAACTGCTGAAAATTAGCAAACGAAAAATTCACTCACACTGGCGGGCGTGCTATGGTCAGAACGACCGACGCAACTTTCGACCAATCGATATGAAAAGGGGAAGGGGCAAATCGGGAAACCAATTCAGCTAAACTGTAGATAGATTTATTACATATTACACTCAAATATACCCGTTCCATAAGAAAAATATTAGTTTTTTAGAAAAACTGAAAATGGCGGGGAAATGACCGTGGGCGCGCCTACTCCCAGGTTAACATCGTCATAACTACGAAAATTACATTATCGTGGAATAAAGAAACAATTTTGTCGATATATTAACGAGTACCGATCATTCATCTAACTTTATTCATCTCACCTTTCTATTTCAACGACGTAAAGAATTAAATGTGAAACGTATTACATATACGATTGATTGAGTATAACAAAAAATTGTATTTTAATCACAGTCAACGAAGGAAATCCTTTATATATTTTAGTTTTTTTTTATTAAGTGATATTTTGAAATATTGATTGGATGAAAAATTAAATGCCAATTACTATAACGATTTATAAGTTATTTCTTTGCTGTTCAGTATTTTTCAATTAAAACAATATTTTCGCACTAATTGCATGCTGATAGATCGATAGACTTCAAAATTATATGTAAATTAATTTGATCATGTGATAATTATTTATATTCTAGTTTCACAATGTTGGTTGGCCCTGAAAAGGGCCGATTGTTTCTGGTAGAAGAAAGATGAATTGTTTAGCCTCCGAATCCGTAGAGAGTACGGCCTTGACGTTTCAAAGCGTAGACAACATCCATAG
>JABFQD010000644.1:0-23612 GCA_022817045.1 Psix sp. ZL-2020 | reverse complement strand
AAATTGATCTTCGAGCTATAAAAAAAGTTTTTATCTCTAAAACGATGCAGTGAATTTTAATATAATATAAGATAGCACCAAAATTTTAATAACAAATTAAACACTGATATTCTTAGTGTAAAATTAATATTTTATAGCATGCTAATAAATTGCATTTTAATAAAATATAAAACTATTATAAATTTAAGAAATAAATATAGAAAGTTATCTTTGTGTTAAATAATAAGAATTGACCATAATTTTGTCATCAAATATTCCAATTTGTAGTTATTAATTAATTTTTTTTTGTTGAAAAATAATTGTTTAGCTTATTAATACAATAAATTAAATACTAAGTTTAGAATAGAGAACAAGTTTTTATATTAACACTGATCAATTAAAGAACTTCTAAATATCTTAATAAGATTAAACTTTATAATTTAAACTGTTTGAATAATTCAATAAAAATATTTTAGCAAATTGATTTAACATATGATTTTCCGTTTGATCTATTTTTATTTATCTTTGCGCACTATGGACAAGTACATTATTTGTAATACAAACCATTTTCTCTTTACATTTCGTATGGCTTTTCACCTTGTAACTTCTATTCTTTTTAAAAGCTACAGCAGCTTTAAAATTCAAAGCAGCATCAGAACATGACTTAAACATACGTATTCAACATAGATTTCTGTTACAGAATGGTGTATACGTTACATATATTTTTGACTTAGTAAGCGTTTATGACAAAATTTAAAAGAACGAAAATCATTACGCAGGCATGACTTGAACGTAGATGATGCAATTAAAATTTCCAGCATTTGGGTTAAACAGGCGAACTAAAAGCCAAAGTTCGTATCGTCAAATTTAATCTACCCATGACGAATTATGTGAACCAATCGTTTGATTATAAAAGTCAAAAGATTTTTTTATCATGTGGCTTGTTTGCTTCACTCCACTCTTTTACAAACTCCACGAATTTATTTTGCCTGGAAAAAAACGTAAAAATACAATAAATTATGCAACATTTTTCAAATAAGACATATTTAGTTTGTAATTAAATTGTTCTCCGTTTTTTACATCAATCACACAGATCTGAATAATTATAGAATGTAATGTAGTAAATAAAAAATGAAAGTTTATTCAAAGTTAAAAATACAATATAAAAATAAAATTAATTTTATATATAAAATAAGATTGATATAAAACTAAAAATAGTTTCATTTATATTGAAACTCAAATTTTGACACTAAAACCTTTGAGCTAGCTTACAAATAAATTCTTTTAAAGACTAATTAAGACTTCTGTTTTAATATCTTAATATCAAACATGATTAATTTCATTTTTTACTTGCACACTGAGTTGGCTAGATTCAGACTCTTCTTCATATGGAGTTCCTACATAAGAAAATTGATGATTTTGAATGTCCTGTATGTTGATCATGTAGGTGTTCTTGATAAGGCATACTCGTGGTTTTGTGGTTTTCGACATAATCGAGTCTGCCAAATTTCATCAAAACTTAAGCCACATTAATAATGTGGTTAATAACGCCATATCCCAAATTCCAATTATGAAAATCAATGTTCATTCTCACGCATAATCCGCCGGACCTGTAAAGAACATTTGTCACATAAATGCACTGACATATGTTATATCACGGGTGAGTTATGTCTGAGATTCGTTTGAGTTTTTCTAATGCAAAGCTTTGGGAGGAAAATCCGATTTTACTACCAATTCGTTTCAGTTGGAGCATAAGTGGAATATATTTCGCACTCACTTCTACGCACAAGAATGCTGTAATTTAAAATTATTTCCTCTAGCTTTCGCAGAGCCACTTTTATGGCTCGCAAATATTGATATTTAAAGATCGCAGCATATCGTTGTATGCATTTGTGGTGATTATTTTCTATCAAGCTGAAATTAAGATAACGGACACAGCGAGAAGGTGAAAAATAAGCCAGCTTATTACTGATTTTTGAGAATTTTTCCGCCCGCTGCAAGAAGCCAGCAAGTAATAAGCTCGCGCAGGCAATCTCTTATGAAACTCGCGTACATTTTTCAGAGCTCGAAAAAAAGAATTACACGCTCTGTTCACATTCAAAACGTGTAAAGTTAATTGTACAATTCGCGCATGCATTTATCTCAAGCTCCTGTTAATTTCATACACACACTTTCTTAAATATATTTCCCTTATTCAAATAATTAGCAGTATAAGCAAAGCGCACTGAAACATATTGAGTTCTCAAACTTAAATAGGTCAGGCTTCAGTATCACTCGTACAATCAAGTTTCGTTCTCTTAAAGAGAAGAATGTTTTTTTTTTTCATCAAAATGACTTCAAAAATTAAACGCCTTTTATTATATATATATAAATATAAATGTACACGTATACATATATCTCATATAGACACAATATAATTCAGTCGCAGCCTGACGTTTCACGTCACACCAATTCCCCCCCTTTGTGACGTGTGCATTAATACAATTCTACACGCTGTTTTTTTGAAACCAGACTTTTTAGATTTAATATCAGCTAAATTAATTAGAGTCAAATTCAGGAGCGGACTCGTTGGTATTGATTATGGCTCGTTATGAGTACGAAGTATAATTCGTAGGTGTAGGAAACGAGCGAATGGCAGGAAAAAATCAGGTTCGCTGTCCCGTAGGACGGCGAGCATGGTGCCAGGATTCGGCAGCAGCGAGGGTCCTTTGTCTGTGACAGCCAAGCCATCTTCCTCTTCGAGCTCGTCCTCGGCGTCCGGCCACAGCGAGGAACAGCACAACTATGGCAGCTTGCCTGGAAGCGACCACCAGACCCACTCCCAGCAGGACGACAGCGGGCCCGAGGAGAGTCCAGTCTACATTCTCACCTCGGCCAAGGGCGACCGTAGTTATAAACTTAGAGATTCAAGGTAATTGCGCGTGTGTTGATTTCTTATCAAACGCAAATGCAAATGTCATGTCAGAGATGCAATGTTAGACATTACGTCATGTTCGATTCGACTTTGAAAATATCGATCGAGCAACGATTGATTTGATCTAAATTTAAAAAAGGCTTTTTTATTTGAAATTAAGGTTACTCACCGGGGTGCGGGCAAGAAAGCGTGATGAAATTCCAAATAATGTTGATACTATCAAATTCAAGTTTTGTCATAGTTACAGCGAAAATCGAAGCTTTTATGGTTATTGAGTAACTGCAATAAAAGAAAAATAATAACAGTTACTTTGGATATGAATAAAATAACTGTGACGTGTTTTCATTCGCTTTTAGTGATTTTATCTTCTTTTTCTATTAATTTGAAAATAATTTGTTGTGAAATCTGAAAAATAACATAAAGGAGGAAAATGGAAAAAAGAGAAAAGAACGGAAAACAAATTTGACTAGAAAATACAATTGATTAACTAGAGTTGATTTTTTATGGGAAAAACAAATTTGCCCGTTGAGGGCAAAAAATATACAAGCCTTTTTTTAACTGTAAAGTAGTTGTTAACATTTTGCTTTGATTCCAATTGTTGCACAGCTGTTTAAAAGATCCGATTCTCAATTATACTTCTCTCGCGAATATTATTTGGCACGTTCAAATGAACCCTCTTCCGGCTCCACAAGTCATTTCATTATTGAGTCCTTTCTATCATTTGGAGTAGGTCGCATTTATTTTTAGATTCCCAGCTGTTTGCGAAAATTTATTTCAGATAGTTATCGTAAATATATGCACTGAAAATGAGTCAAAACGTATAAAGATAATAAACATGCTCGATATCCGCAAAATCAATAAGTTAAATAGAGACAGAAAACTGAACTTTGTAAATCGTTATGTAACCGGGTGACAATTAAAATAACAATGAGTTTCGCGAGAAACTCGCGGTTCCAAATCTGACGGCAAGAAATGCAGTCTTACCTGCGATGCGAAACTGGATAAACCAAAAAAGATTTCACAGCGACGGAAATCAGAACAATCGATGGCATTGCTCCGCTGAAATAGAATGAAAATATGTTTCGAAATAACTTGAGCTCGTCGTGGAAACGGCTGCAAAATAAAAATTCAAATTTCAGCTTGTCAAAACAAATTCGGGCTAAATTCAATTTGGATCTATGTTGTTTTTATATTAATCATTATCGAGCGGAAATATTCCGTTCTTCAGCTTTTTATTTCCGATGAGGTGAATTAATGATAAGAAATGTAACGTACATTGTAACATGACTGCAGCTCGTAAAAAGATGGTCTACAAAAATCTGCGATGTTAAAATTACACATTCAGATGTGTCAATCACCGTGTTGTTATTGACGAGCGGAATTGTAATCGAAAATAGGAGAAGCTGAAAAAAAAAATTACGCTGTTGTTAAAAATGGATGCAAATTTTGCAACTTGAATTTATTATAAACTGTTTCTTGTATTTTTAATGTGAAAATTAGATTTACATACGGTAACAAAACAATAAGTGTATTCTGTATTTAAAACGAAATGCTTTTTTATGTATAAATATTTGATTATTGAAATAAATGATCGAGTAACTAAAATAGATGCATATTGTATTACAATTTTACAGTAAATATTGCAAAAATATTAGACAGTGACTGAAATTTCCAACAGTCCATTTATAGAAATTTAGTTTACGTTGTTGATTTATACTAAATGATATCATCTCGTGGAGAAAAAATGTACCACAAAACATAATGTTATTCACCGATCGTTATTCGTCATCCAGCCATGAGTCCCACTCGATTAAAGCATTCACACCCATTTTCTGTATGAATTGAAGAATGACTCAACAGATGACTCGTTTATGAACGCCTGTTAAATAGAAAACGATTAATTATATTTCATTTTGATCTATTTCTTCACGCCAGTGATCGAATTAAATAATTATTTTTCAATAAAACATAAATAAATATTTTGAATACTAATATTAATTAATTTAATGAAAGAAAATATTTTCTCACTGGTAAAAATGATTTATTTACATTCAATTTATTAAAGCATTTGTTAGAGAAGAACAAAATTAAAATATAAAAATAAAGTTGTTTTTAAATAAAGAAAAGTTTAATCAAATAATAAATCAATATTTCGTGAAACTTTTTTGTTCATAGCGTGGCATTGTTATCAAAAATAACATTGTGCATAAAAAAATATCCAATATTAATTTAATTGTCTTTATATTATCAAAAGTAATTCTTTTTAAACACAATACCTTTGCTCGGTAAAAGTAAGCAATGCTCGTCTGCAATTTGCAAAAAAACTTTTCTTGAAAAACTCTGCCGAACAATTTTGCATTTCTTTCCAATTAGAAAACGATTTATTTGGCGAAATAAAATATAAATCTGCGCAATTATTGAAATGAAACTATGCTGGAAACACCAATTATCTAAATAATAAAACGAATTGTTAGACATTCCATTTACCATGCAAACATACAAAATGAAATAGCTTTTAACGTAAAAAAAAGTCAACTGGAAAGACACAGGCAAAAACAGTTGATTTGAAATTCAACCGTCATTTTGCGGCGCTCTGTCGTTAGCTCTGAATCGCATTCAATTACATTGCATCATCTCTTTCCATTTTTCATTTCTCGTCATCAAATGAGCTATTTGTCTCAATCCGAACAGCTCAAGACAAAAGTAGTCAAAAACGCGACTGCGTGCAGCGCCACCTGGCCGATCTCCGTTGGTAAAATCGGGGCGAGCGTGCAGGCGAAATTGGTGAGGAATTTACGTGGCCGTACATTTCGCGCAGCTCGGTTGTCATCCGAGACTGATAATTATTGTCCGGGCAATTTATTATGGCGCCTTTTTTGCCGCCAGTCGAGTGCGCAATTAATTAAACCTGTCGTTTATCGGCGACCAGCTGCGCGCACGGTTCGCGTATGCGCGTGCCAAACCATTTGTTTACGTTTGTCCGAATTTGGAGGAAAAATCAAAACAAACGTCGAAGCGGCGAAAATGCACGTTTCAAGCCGACCTGCTAATTGGCTGGCAATTCGCGGGTCGCGAAACCGCGCGAAAGTTTAACGGTTAAAAAGAGGCGGTAAAAGGAGAAAGAGGACAGAGAATTGAAGAAAGTCGTTATTTTTGAATCACAAACTAGACCAATGGCATGATTTATTTGGCTCTTATTTAACGGTTCGGACAGGGTGAGTTTGAGGTTAGGAAGTTTGACAGCTCGCTGACAGCTGACGTTAACATGTGACTTTGGCCGTTACGTTTCAGGATCATTGAGATCGCCGGAGGTCGAGAGGTGTTCTCGCAAAGCAGAGGCAAAGTCGCAGCTAGGAAGCCGCGTTTTCTTGCTGCGTCCAACAATGACGACGGCCAGACGGACAAATTGTCCGTGAAGAAGACCAACAAGTCGCCCAACAGACAGAGCGTTTGGGAACTGAGAAGTCGGTGAGTTTTTTGTCGCTTTTTTTCGTCTCTGGTCGATAATCTATTTACGGGCGAGCTGCCACTTACAGCGCCATAAATAATTACTCATGATACTCTGTTTTTGAAATGATATATCGATTGACTCGCGAGATTCCTATAAATAACTGGGATGTGCAATCGACCAATCGCAATGCTCGTAAATTAGTAAACAAATTTTGGAAGGATTGCGTTGGACTTGAGATTGTTGAAAGACGATGTTATGTAAGCAGGTTGAAAAATGGGTTTTTGTGTTTGCAATTTTTGAAAACGTTTATTGCTTTTGTTTGTTTGTTCAGGCGGCTCAATGCAGCCGAATTCACCGTATTGAAATTATTTTATTTGGACAACGTTAACGAGATGTCGTTTTTCATTCGAATGGTTTTCATGCGACTCGCGAGCGAATGTTAGTTCAGGCTATCTTTGCGTATATTATGCAAATATATTCAACAAAGTCGTTTTCTGCATCGAGAAAAACAGAGCCGGAGCTCTTTTTTCTTTGACTTGGAAAATACGCTCCGCGGACAATTAAAAAAATTATACACTGTTTGATCCGAAGAACAATCCGTTTAGCGCAAAATAGATTTAAATAAACTTGAAATTCAGATTGTCAACACTGATTTAGGATTAATTAATTAAAGTTATTTTATGTCGCGGAAATCATATTTTCTTTCTTACGTTTCTTTTCTTCATTTTTCATTTTTCATTATCTCATACACAAATTTTATACACAGTTATATACTGTTGTACGTTATACATAATTTCGCAACTTTTGTTTGAAATCAAATCATAATTAAAATGGCTTATTTATTGTTTGAAAACACAACTCAATTTTTTTCCAGATGTGGCGAGAATCGAAAACAGCGTGTCAATCGTGAAGTGACCGAGACAGTGTTTTCTTCGGAGGTGCACTCGGTACGTCGAAATCCGAGCAAGTCAATCCTCGACTACAACTCACCAAAGAGAAATCGGGCCAATCGGATCATCAACTATGACACGATCTTGAACAGCAATAATGTCGAGTACGAGATGCCGAAGAGTATTACCGACCTAGACTATGGGTTGCCGAAGAACTGCATAGACTATCAGTCGAACCACACGACGCCTGCCCGGAGCATGGCCATAGTCAGCGACGGCGAAGTCGTGGTTTTCGACGACATTGATGACAACTGGCAAAACCTACGGCTCGATCTCAACAGCACCAACACCGCCACACAACTCTTAGACAGCGTCAACCTGGACCTCGAAACCGAGGAATCGCACCGAGGCAGGATGCCACCGGAACCGCCGAGCTCCAGCGTCGGAAGCAGTCCAAGTCCGACGACAACTAACTATAATAGAAATTCCACTGATTTTCTAAAGGTAAAAAGAAGGAGGTGAAAACAAATATAAGCTGGGAACTTTTTGAAGATTTTTTAGTTCAGTCTTATCTGCAGTAATTAGATGCGTTGATTGACCTATATTGTTTGTACTGATATCGAGAGGTTCAGATCAAAGGTTAATTGAAATAATCATGGATTTAATAAATGTAGTTTTTGCGCGTAGACAAACTGGCAAATGAAATTTATCAATTTATTAGAGCAAAATGCGTAGTTGATTTTCGTATTTTGTCAAGGGTTGAACGTTTGCAGGGAAATTTGCAATTCTACGAGTGCATGTTAATTTGTTTTGTTTTATGAATTTGAAAAATCTTTGTTTGCTGGATGAGAAGGAATTATTTCCGAAACGTAATTGCATTGAAGCTGCAAAACTGAAACAAGAAAATTTCAGATTAAAAATAGTTGTTTAATTTTTCACCTAATTGAATTTCGTGGCATTTTTCCACTTTGTTTCGTTTCACTTTGAAGAATATTAGTTGTGTTAATTTCACTGTAACGAAAAATGATTGCCTATTTTCATAAGCGAGTGCAAATATCTCGATTTTAATCTAAGCGTGTCATTATGTTACAGATATATTAAATTAATTATTGCCATGAATACTTAACCGTCATTTATTCAATTACGTTTTTTCATTATAACTTGTTATTTGGAAATAATTTTTCATTTTTGCTTTGTTTTAAAGTTTTTTCCCCAGTGTGTACTTATGCAGTGTGTATACAAAATTTATTGTCATAATAATGATAAGAGCAGTAATAATATTAAAAATATTCATGAAGTGACAGTTATTCAAATCATGTTGTTTCGAAGCGAGGTAAAAAGGTGATTTTAATTTCAAAATTCAATTTGAAATTTTATTCCGTTGCGAAATTTTTGATAAATTATAATAATAAATTGATAATCCTAATAATAAATCAAAAGATCACTTGATTATACTTGATTATACTCACACGTTAAAAAATATTCAAATAATTTCAAATCGTATTGATTTTTATTGCAATCAAAATGTAACCGTATAAAATAACAATCGTTACATTTCACTATAAGAAATATTATTTCACTTCTTACAGCGTGAATAAAAAACATTCGTTTTCACTTTTGTCACCAGTGAAAATGTATATCTTCCAAGCTGGAAATCGGATTATGGAATCAAAAATGCATTTAGTCGGTGACTATTTTGCGCATGCGGATTTGCCATAATAAGAACTCCCACCATTCGAAATATCTGATTTCATTACAAAGTTGTATTCACGTTTAATTCACGACGCATAAAGGCGTGCAGCGGTTTGAAGTTTAATTCTGCCAATTTTTTGCCGAGCAAATCAAATGAAGTTCATTTTTTCGCCAATTATAGCTCGGTAAGACGAAACTGTACGAAGTCAATTTCGTTCGAGCGGAATCATAAAAATCTCCAACGCGATATTATTTTAGTCATGTCATTCATAAGCATCTAGCAACGTGCACAAAAGTGTTTCTGATAGCATTGACGTAGGAGTCGTTGGCGTTACCCTGTTTACAGATGGTTGCACTTGAAAGCTTTGACTCGCGGTTTAGCGAATCAATCATTTTAGTCCAACTATATCAATAATCTCTAAGCGCCGACGTTCGACAACTTCAGGTGCCTGACAGGCATTCAGTTTGCCTCTGTAATTCACGCGGAGTTTCGATCACCTTTGTATCATTCGCCTCAAGCGTACTTACAGAGATGGGCTGATGACCAAATTTAGTTTGACGATAAATACTTAAAATTTATTGTAATTTATTCTAAACAATCTAGCAAAAAAAAAAGCAGTAAAATGTTTTTTCAACTCAGACTAAATGAATTTGGAAAAATATCAATATTGAAATCAAAACTTCAAATTGAATAATAATCAAACAGAATTTTGCGATTAAAATGAACGATTGAGAATAATAAATGGATTATTAATAAGCTTAAATTGTTACGTAACTGAATTACGTAAATGAATCAGAAACAAACTTTTTAAAGCTGTTAAAATGCGTGTGTGTGAGTGTGTAATAATTGATAAACATGCCGCGACAGGGAAGAGTTTGTTTGATGAAATTTGATTAACGTAAGTTTGTTAGATAATAACTTGTGTGTTTTTGTGCTTCAGGTCGTGACACCGGCAAGCGACTGTGAGGCAGACTCCCCGACGTCGGAGCATAATCACAAAGTAACGCGGGTTATTGGTGAACTGCCGATCGCTCAATATTCAGAGAGTCCGCGGCGCTATGGCGTTCGTGAAAATTCAAGATTACCAAGTTTACTTTCGTCGCCCTCTATGTACATGACGCCGAGACCCGGATTTCCACAAAGAATACTGCCAACAACACCTAATCAAAAAGAGGTGATTGAAACTAAATTAAACGACTTGAAAATAACAATATTTTACATCCCACTGGCTCCAAAATATCCATTCGTTTTTTCATTTATTTTTAACCTAATTGCAGAAGGACGAAAATTGCACCGAAATTGTGGTAGATAACCCTGTGATAGATCCAAATATTAGCATTACCGAGGACCAGCAGAGAGAAGTGAGTGTAAACGACACGGCGCCATCGTCGAATGAAGTTATTGATGACAATAGTCTGAAGCCGACAGTATTACAGAACGAAAATTTGAGCAGTTTGGTTTCGTCTGGGGGTAGCACGTTCGACTACTTGTACGAATTTTCGGAGACTCGTAAGGTCTTAGAAGAATTTTTTAAATGTCCGCCACCTACCGAGGAAAAAAATAACACGGAATTTCCATTTCAGGTAAGCTTCATTTGTTTAATAAACACATATATACACAAAATATAAAAATTATGAATCATTTAAAGCTTCATTTTTTTTGCACAGGATTTGGATTATGAATTGCGCAGACAAAGTGGTAGTGCCTATGTTGGCCAACGGTTAGCCAGTGGTCCACAAACAGAAGAAGTCATGGTGCACGAATCTCCGAAAAAGCAGAAAACCGAATACCCGCAAACGGTTAGAGACAATTGATTTTTCGTTACTTCATGATTTCATCGATTCTATGCAAATTGCACGCTTTTCAAAATACTTTTTACGCCTCATTACCTCGCACTGATAACAAGTACTTTTTGAGTTCTAATGCATCATTTGATCCATCCTTTATTCCATTTGAATTGTTATTGTGTTTCTTCAATGCATACTTCGAAATCGAATTCGAGATAGATTTTATTGAAGCCGTGCAACAGCGACGCATAAAAAGTGTACGTTTTTGGTTCATTATAGCTATAAATAAACATTTATTTATAGATGAAGATTCCCCAATTTTGCACTCGATGTTCCTCAGTTAAAAGCTTGCGGTGCATTCAGGCGTTCAACCAGACTAAGTGCACTTATTAGTTATACAACTATATTCTTAATTGAAACTGCGCTGGAATTATTCAGTGTAATTTTATTTTCGCCGTTTAATTGAGCATGTGATTGTTAGACTAGAAATTGCAACGAATCAGGGTTTCGTGATATATTGATTGACATTTTCGCTTTATGTATCGAATAATTGTTCATGATCTATAATGAATTAAGGTAACCCAATCATTTCAGATTTAATAAACATTGTATTCATATTTCTTTATGATGGCAATTCGATTGAACGTTTCTCATTGTTCTGATATCGCAAACATTGTGGAAAAACAAATAAAAATATTTCGAGTTTTTGCAAGACATGCTATACTTTGAACAGTAACAGAGAAAACAAAGTTAATATCGTTTATTCATAAACAAAAGAAAAAAAGAATGGATAAATCTATATTTACTATTGCGAATATCTACTCTGAATTCAAAATACACACCTGTGAGCTCGTTGTGCTTATAAATTAAATAACAGATTTGCATGTTCCTTATAAATAATAACAAGAAAACAAGAGTGTAGTTTTAAAATATAAAAGTGATAAATTTGTAGTGACAAATAGAATTATTGATTGTTAAGATAATATAGATTTCTTCCCGAAATGCTTAACTTAATAATTATATAATAATTTAATTTAATTAATAATTTTTAAATATAAAAAAATGGTTTGGTATTGGGAATTTGATTTTGCAAAGCAAAAGATTTTATGTAAATAATATATTCTTTTAATTAACAGTAAAATATTTTGAATAAATTAAATTAATAATTTGATTAAGTTTCTAAATTATTTTTAAGATGAGATACCGAGAGATATAATTTTTAAATTGTACTAAAAATAACGAACTGCAATCATAATTCTTTAAATAATTTTACAAAATTGCCAGTTAAAATCAAATACTCTTAAAAAAGTAAAAATATGCTGCGGACAGAAAATGAAAAATATAAAAAATATCTTTGCATTCATATGGAAATATGTATGAAATTCAAAGATATAAAAATCGAACAAATTTGAATTTTCATGTAACCATTCGATGATATTAAATTATTTTCCCTTTATATATAGATCTTCTTAATTTCTTAACCAAATAAATCATTGATTTATTATTTTATTTTCTAGTAAACAACAAACTGCGATTGTATTTCTATAAATAAAATACCAGTTTATAAGCAAAATATGAAATGCAAATTCAATACCGAAAGAATTTAACTTCAACTTTGAATTAAACACGACTTTTATATTTTTCATTCCGATCTAATAAATCTGTCTCTAAATCTAAACCAAAACTTATTTTGTTTGGTTTTTGATAAAATACAGGATTCAAAAAACCGTGTATTTTATGTCATACAGTGACTCAGCACCATCAAAACTAAAACAAAAAAATGTTTCCTTCCAGACCGTCGAACACGAGAGCAATTTCCTGGACTTGTCTCTGGGCACCGGCAGTAGCGAGGATCTTGGCGAGACCGAGGTCGGGCTGCAAGTTGGGCACTCGCGCAATTTTACGTACAGTCCCGAAACCACCGACTGCGACAGCAACTGCGGCGATTTGGATAGCGAGATTTCGCTGATGATGGACAATGAGTTGTTGCCGGCACGTGGTTTGCTCGGCTCAGTGGGCGATTTTGCCAACAACTCGGACTCGTTCGGAGTTTACACGAGCATGCCAGTGCTCGAGGACGGGTTATCAAGTGGGCACGCGAGCGACACCGACAATAACAATCCGACGGTGATGTTGATGAAGCGACAGATCAACGAGATCGAGAAAGAAATCATCCAACGGACTCGCAATGATCTGCTGGGTGACGTTAGCAACGGTGACGTTACTAAGGACGTGAGTTTAAACGTAACAAAGGATATTCTTCACAGTCTAAAAGCAGGCTCTCCGGACCTCTTCGTCGCGAGCAAAGACAACGGTGTGTTTGAATCAAATGAGCTGCAGCTCGATGGCCTGGATCCTCTGGCCACTCCCCCTCCCCCGGCGCCCCAGAGTCGCCAGAGTGTGGGTCTGGAAATGGGTGGCGAAGTCGAAGCTGCGATTAAGGACATTAGGATGGCGTTGCAGCGCACTAAAACGCTGCCAGCTAAATCGCCCTCGGAAGACCCGCTCGAGCCGAACGTCAGCCCCATCTGGATTCCCAGGTACACAGAGGACGTTGATTATGGTATTCCAACAACTATGTTCACAATAGGAATCTAATTTGGAAGTTGTATATATAAGCTTACTTTTGAATGCATTTTGTCATTGGAATGATTTTCTTTGACTTACTGCCACACACTTGGTTAATTGGTTGTCATTGTTCGGTATCAGTGAGCAGCTAAGTGAGAGGTTGTATACACTCGAGTGGATGAAGCTAGCGTAGGTTCTATTTTATTCAGAGCACTTTCTACTTGGCGATAGAACAGTCTTACTATATATACTGAATGGAATCCACAATAAGATACTGAAGTATTGCATCCAAGTTATATAGACTCATGAAAACACAAAATAAACTCAAATAAATTGCCTCCTTAAGAATGTGATCGTCCGTGTCGCGTTGTATCGTGTGGTAATAAAGTCATAAACAATAGACTACATGGCTATAATATGAAATATAAGATTGAATTAAAATTAAAAAAAGCTCTCCGAGATAAAAGTTGTTGCTTCATTTATAATCCAAAGTTTCTCGTTTTTAACGACTCTTATTTTCAGCTAAAATGCCACTCCATCACGATTTTGGCATATTGAGAATGATCTCAAGCTATTTAAAAGACAGCCAATTTCATTTAGCTCTGTAAAATGTAGTTTGTGGAGATTTATACCTCTCTAAATGTGTGTAAATGATACAAAAAATGCACTCATTGCCATCTTTGTATGAAGTATGAACATAATTTTTGGAATACACCCTTTAATTAACTCCTTACTGTATGATTGTGTTGTAATAAATCTGAGCGCTTGATGTGACTTTCATGAATATTGAATACATATACAGTAAGGAGTTAACGTTGTTTAAAGCTACGAGTGCATCTAACTAAAATGTAGTTTGTTCGATGGCAGACGGAGGATATGCACAGAGAGCAATAGCGAGGACTCGGAGGCCCGAAGGGGTGCCGAGGAAGCAGAGCTGGAGATAGAAGAAGGTGCTGACGAGGAGGAGGCAGATACTGACCTAGAAACCGATCGGCTACTAGGACAGCAAAGGACAGATGATCAAGGTTTCTACGACGATAAGGTACAGTTCAGCTGGCAATACCATTCAGCTAATCTAACATCTTTTCGCATATCTAATTAACTCTAATTCTCCATTTCAATCTCCTTATCAGCTAAAAATGTAACGATCTCGAAACTGTGAGCGTAATTCAGTTTGTTGGTTAACTTTGATTTTGAAACTGATGTCGTTAACAAACGCGCGCTGGGTTTTTAACGCTGTTGGACAAGTTGCCGACAGTATATGACTAATTTTGTAATTGGTGTTATTGCCAGGGCTGGCGGAAGCCAAAGAGCCGGACATTGTTACCAACAATGAACGCTAAAATCACGACACCCAAGCAAACCCCGCCTAAAAGCCTCGGCGTGACTCCTCTAGAGCCCCTGTCCACCGCGGAACCCGTGCCCTCGACGTCCACTTCCGTGTCCCCGCCGCCCGTGGTATCGGTTATACAGTCGCCCTCCGGCGACTGCGATGCCACCAGCCCTACTCAACCTTCGTCGAGCCCTCAGAAGACCCCGAACAAAAATTCTCCTTCACCTCCTCAGAGTCTCAAGGAATCCAGCGGCAAAATTAAAAAGGTGCCCGTCTCGCTCTAACGCCTTGCTCTTAATAACTTTGTCTCGCATTCTTCCTCTTGATCTTCTTTGCTCTAAAGCCGTGCTCTGTTTCCACTTTGCTTCATTTTTATTGCCTAATCAAATTCTGTCGGCCTTTTAACTCTAGAATATGAATATATGGGTTATGAAAAAAGTTACTACAATGCATGGTTGGGTACCTGCAACCTGGCCAAGAAAATGTTGAGAAGAGAAAATGATTTTTGAGAAAAGTAAACGAGTACAATTTTACGCTGTCGTGAAATACGATGATATTGGTTGTTGTTTTTTTGCCATAAATTTGAATGATTAATTTCCATGGCATATTCAATTAATTAATGAGCTTTTTTATTTTACTGTAGGACGAATAAGCAAACAATATAACATAAAATACTTTGAACAGAATAATTATTTAATCAATCAAACAGAAACTAATTTCCAGATATTCCAGATATTTTAAATTTATGAACTGCAGGAATAATGAAAGCATTTAAAAAGTAATAATGATTTAACTTTCATTAAGTGTTATAAAATTAATGAATGTATGTAATTAATTCAATATAATCAAAAATATATTTTTATACTTAACGAATATATAATACAAAACCATTAATTAAAGATCTGTTCCTCTTTTTATTTTAAATTTATAATTAAAAAGTTCGTTACAAATATATTTAAATATTGCAAATAAAATATATATACTTATTTATAAATACATTTTCTTATACAAATATTCAGTTCAGATTTACATAACCCAAAGTTATGTTTTTCTAGACGTATCTTTTGTGATAATGACTATATATATATGTATATATAAATATCAATCCTTTCAGAGTCTAGTCAATGCAGGAGCCATTACAGTATTTTTTACACGAGCCTTTTCTTCGCTTCGCTTGATAAAAATGGCATATTTAAATTTGGGCTGATTCAACCATGTGTTTAAAATTAAACAGGAAATGATAAAAAATGAACATTTAATTATTACTTTTTCATTGCCATTATTTTCGTGATCAGAAAGCGAATTGTAAAAATGTGGAAAGAAGTTTTGAAGAAAAACGAAGCTCTGGACGGCAATGTAAAATAAGGCAATGGATATAATTCGATCGATATTTTTTGTTCCAACAAAGTCTGCAGCTAAATGTGTTAGTGACTCAGGAACACAGACTTTGAAAAATTGAAAGTGTATTTTAAATTTCCGATATTTATTTGATTATTATTGCCGTAAAACTTCTGAGCTTAAGATAATTCTTTATTATACATTATTTATTGTACATTTAGCAAATTGCCTGTTTCACGTAAATGTTTACAACTTTGACACGTATTTTCCATTTTCAACAAATCGCATTTTTCAACATTAGATGAAACGCCGCCGAGTGTTAAACAAATAGTTGAAATATGTTTCAACAAGAAAGTTCGATGAAAAAGAGAATTAAACGCCAAATTCATATTAAATCGTTAAGAAAGAGTGGAAGCTAAGCGCGCCCCAATTGTTGCTTTCGGCTTGTAGAGCATTAATCTATATAGCATTTATGATGTTGAAGAAACATCGCTGAATTTAATCGCATGTTTACTTAGCGCCGCGATTCATTTTCGTATGAATTTTTTCTGAGTTTGACTTGTGTTGTTTAAGAGTAACAATCTGTTTAACCGATATTGCATGGCTCTTAGTTTTGCAACAATATCGGAATTTATAGGAACACCTGGTTTAGAGATAACAATAGTTGGATCAACATTCAAATCTTATATTCGACATTTAAAACCTGCATGCAGACAATGTTTATACCAAACTAACCAAATTGCAGCATTTTGTAAATTTATAAATAATGCTACTAAATCTGTATTTTGGTTTTGTAAATGAATACGAAATGTACAAACAGTTTTGTCTCTTTAAATTAATTTATTGTTAAAAAATGATGCTAATTAATAATAAAGATGTGAATAAAGAAAAGGATAATAATAATGAGAATAAAGTGAGTCTAAAATGTGATGACATTTGTTGCAAAATAAATAATCAAATTCATGAAATAACACTCTGTAATTTGTTGAAATGGTTGTAATAAAATAAATGAGAAAGAATACTCTGTAGCGATCATTAGATGATTTTGCTTTGAGCACTGTTTGTACAAAGCAATGCTAATTAAACTGAAACTGATTTCGTTGAGCATTTATAGTTAACAAACAGTGTTAGTTATTTACATGTATTGACAAATGATGTAAATTATTTTCCAACTCTTTAAGTTGACTAAAACAACTGAGATGAATCGATAGACAAATAGGAATGCGATCAAAGTTGATTCCTTTTAATTTGATTTCATTATCTCAGTTCGCTCGACTCGTTTACTTTGGACAAATTTGAATGTTACAATTATGTTTATACATTTGTTCTTTTGATTATACTTTTTAAATGCATAATCCAAACAAACTTGGAAAAAGTAATTACAATTTGCATGATTGTAACAATGAAATGTCACCTAATTTGATGATTACATTTTCAACTTTCCGATTTACTTTTTTAGGATAAGGAGGGCAAAAAGAAGAGCAGAAACAAAGAAGGTATTATTAAATATTTTCTAAGGATGTCATTTTTCAGCTTCAAAGTCTTTAGTTTTGTTCAAACAAATTCGAGAGATATACTTTCAGCAAATTGAACTTATGATGTACCTGTTTAGTAGTCCAAAGTTAGTTATTAATTTCCTAATTAAAACGTATTAATCTTTCAAAGAGCATGGACTAAATAGACGGGAAATTATCTGTTCCAGAAAATTATATTCCTTGCAAAGTGAATGAATACCTATTTATTTATTTAAGATTAACGCAAACATTTTCCACTTTATTTCATTTTTGCTTCATTTTTACAAACTGTTTCCAACCAACCGAAGTGTGATTTTGGATAATAATTTCATAATTTATATTCACGTGATTATTCGATGTTGTGTCGAAATTTGATTACAGAGAAAATGCGGAAACAGCTAAAACAATGCAACGTTTTGTCGATTCAGACAAAACGTAATTGATTTGCACTTGACGTTTTATAGTTTACAAGCTTTTCGGCGCGTCAAGTTTTCCTGTTTAAAATCATTCCTGCACATTAATGCTACAACACTTGTGATGAGAAAATTCTGCACGGGTCTTATTTTGACAAAGTTGCAAATAAGCTAGTTTAGTTGAATTAACCGCATGTATCTAATCATAGTTTTAATCTTTATTACTGCTACTACTCTGGATGCGGCGCTACACTCTATTGGCTCGTATTTATGGTAGGTATTTTTCAATAATACATACTCTTTCCCAAGCTCCAGTTGCACCTGAAAAATACAAACAAAATGAAACAAACAATACAAAAGATCAACTTTCGAGAGCTTGAAATTGTAATTGTAATTTCTAATTTCAAATTTCAAATTTCTTATCTTTTCAAACACGTATTTCATTTCTCCCAGTATTTATTTTCAAATCACATGGTTAAGAAATATTTTTCCCACTTACAAATTTCATTGCACTCTCGATTATCTACGACTCTCAATATTGACAAAACCCGATATGCCGACATGCAGTTAAAAAATGTCTTTCACCGAACAGCGTAAACAAAACAGTCTCCGTGTGCTATCAATTATAAACACTTGAATTCTCGAACTGGTCAAATTCTCTTTCAAAATATATATCGGCTCGAGATATAACTGTATAATCTGGTGATCAGTACACGTTAGGCTGCCGTTCAGAATGGAGGAACTTATCGTAATGGAAGAGCCGAGTCTGGTCATATCGGAGCGCGAAAATGTGGAAAAAAAGAACTCGGACGATGAGCGTGTACTGTCAATGGTAGAGATCAAGAATTGGTGTCTACCGCCAGATTATATGACGGCGTATGGGGTTTTGCAGGACAAAAAGTGGCCGGATGATATTTACACGGTTTCACTGTCACTTTCAGCTTTACTGGACGATCCATCAGTGCTTATCGAGGGTGTGTTGTTCCGGGCGAGATATCTCGGCTCGACGCAGCTCGTTTGCGAGGGCCAACCTACCAAATCGACCAGGATGTGCCAGGCTGAGGAAGCTGTTTCCAGAATCAAGGTACACGCACTTTTCCCTTCACTGGCTCAACTTTTCCAAAGCACTGGGCTCGTCGATGGAAAGTGAACGTCGGCTCCACTCTAGTGACGGTTCATCGTTTAAACGATTCGAGAATAAAAACGACATTTTCGAGTTTGAATATGATTTGTACGCAAGTGTGTTCTACGTCATTAAATCGGAGGTTTATTAGAGCTGTAATGAGATTTGGTTATCTTATCTGTCACGTTTTCGTTCGTATTTTTGTTCTTAACTGTGCTTTTCAAATCTAAGATTTCATCTCGACTCGAGCGTTTTCTTGCATTTTTTACGAATGAACTGTCTGTAAAGAGTAATAGAAGAGAGCGAAACATGAAAGTTTTCTTTTATCCCCGAATGTACTCCTTAAGTACGCCGACTTTTAACGGTAAATTCATCGACGATGTTCAGTCAATTAAGATTCAAATGGTTGACAGGTGTAGTTGAACTTTAAGTATTATTAATTTGAGTTTGAACATTTGCACTTGGTTTCTACGTGTATGTAGAAACCGGTGCATTGAATTATTTTACTGTTCACCAAATTGTATTAATTCATTTAAACATTATCTCCTCATCCCGTAATGTTTTTGATGTGTCAATTACACCAAGATCTTATTGATAAGAATATAAGTGTTTTAACGAATGCAATTTATCCATTAGTAGACTTGTCATTTGAACAATTAAATTGCACGATTATTATACGAATTCTATACTTTTATATTGACTCGCTGAGTTTATCATTTTCCAGTCATTTGTAACACTTAGTATGACAGTAGAATCTAATCAATTAAATATCAATTTAGTTCAAGTAACGTCCAACAGCAAATTAACGAATACCAAACGCGATTCAAAAGTTTAGCAGAAATTTCAGTAACTCCGATGCTTCAACTTGCTGTTAAAATTGAGTCTTAAATTGTCATTAGTTTGTCATTTAGCGTAAGCATTGAACGATTACTTAGCTACTTTTTCGTTTGGATTTCATAGTGAACCTGAGAGTTTCTGCGTTAAAGCAAATTCGTTGTCCGAAGATAAAAATAATTCGTTTGAACTACATTTAGTTTCAGCGTTCAGGTCCGACTGAACACTGAACAGACAAATTAGAACTTATGAATAATCGTGAATTGGCCGTTATGTAAAAGGTCTGAATGTTTCAGTGTAGCCACCCCCTTTCTCACACAACTACAACCACCACCACCACCACCACAACTACCACTGCCACCACCACCATCACCGAACACTGTCATCTTTTCAGTGTCTTTCGATGTGTACATTATTGTCTGTCGATTTGTCTGTCTTGGATGTGAATCATTCTTATACGAACTGCTTGAACTCCTTCACTTGTTTCCGTAGTTACGACATATGTCGACACGACATATGCTTATTGCACCATATATTTGATCAATGGAACTTTTCCTTCATTTCTTCAGCCTGTGTGCTCGTCTCATTAAATGCAAAGCTGCTCAACCGTAATTGAAGTGCGATTTCAAGGCGAACGCAGTGGAAGCTTTTTTCCCCTGCGCTTTGCGTTAAATCAGCATTTCGATTTTTGTTGCACCTGCAATGATGTTAATCGCAATGAGGTGCTCTCTCTATCTCGACTGCGTCCCAATATTTAAAATCCATTCGAGTATTGTAAAACATCATTGAACCATTGTAACCGTTTGACACGTGCATGACTCAGTGTTCTCTAACGAACCAACAACGTTCCAGTACTTCCAGCTTTTTGTCGCTTTTGCATACCGTGTGGCAAGCTTGTCTTCTTAAGATAGTTACTTTTTGGAATAGATCTTGTGTGGATTCAAGTTGTTCCATCTTCGTGCTAACAAAATGACGTCCAATCACAAACGAGGTGTAGACGCACCAGACTAATCGGAGATCGAACAATTTAATCCTCCGATTCTTCTTTCACCCAGCCTCTGAATGGTCTTGGTACAATCGTAGGGTAGATGTCGTGTCTTGTCAGTGTAATGTCTACTCATTTGATTGTGTATTTAGGCGTAAACTCTTTTGCATCCAAGTTTTATATTCGTGACTAAACGGTTTAGTAATCATTCTTTATGGCTTGTCGATGTCAACACTAAGGTGTGCAAACTTACTCATACCAACCTAAGAAACCAACTCTAAAGAAATCTAAAATACCAAGCTAAATTTGTCTCTTGTTTTTTAACTTTTACTCTCAGTATCTTTTGGGTCTCACTTTCTTAGCAATGGGTCGAGTATAATTTAAAGATTTGATGGAGATGTAAAATAGACTAAATAAGTTTTTGCGAAGTTGTGGCTGAAACGAGTTTGTACACCCAAGTCGGAATCGTGGCGGTGTGATTAGCAATGCCTTTGTTTGTTTGTTTGGTGCGCGGTTGCATAACCAAAGGAGGTGCCGGTGCCGGCGCAGGGGACGCTATTAAACTATAGGGGATCCCAGGGTTACAATCAGTCCAGCATCGTCTCACAGGGCAGCCTCGAAGAAGACGAGTGCGACTCGAGTGAAGAGCTCATAGGCAATGCTTCGGCCGGGCCCCAGCCTGAGTCGAGCTCGGTCGGGGTCCAGTCGAAACTGGGCCCCATTACTGCCTCGAGCAATTCCCCAACCGTTTTCAGACTACAGTTTCTCGGGTCGGTTGAGGTAGAAGAGGAAGGGGGTCGCAAACGGCGTAAACGCCTTAAGAAGCACATGGTCGAAGAGGCAGTCACAAAAATCAAGGTCTGCTCCTCCAGATCCAAAGGCCTCCTCATTTCTCCTTATTTGTGTAAACTTACGTTTTCTTTATCATAACTATATGTCTCTTAACGTTGATTTAGGCTACAGAATTCATGTGTATTCTTTTTTATTCTCGCTTATTGTCAATTAGATGAAAATTTAAATTATTAAACTTCCAATTTTGAAAAACAATTTGCTTTCTTTTACGGTTTAAAACCAAATTGAATTTGGTTTTGTTTGCGGAAATCATCTTTTTACTAAGACAGAATTTTTCTAAGCTTTGCATTTTGGGTAAATTAATCAGAAAACGTACAGTTGCACTTTATCAAGTTTAATGCTTTTGTGTAAATATTTTGTTTGAACTTTATGATGATCGATAATTCAAAAATAGCGATAAATAAACACAGTTTTTACTCTTTAAAGTCTACCTAAGGCTGAATAATGAAATACCTTTTCAATGCAAAATCATTTTTTCTGGCATTTTTTATCAAATTATATACACTACAAGACATCACGTTTTTTAATTATCAGTGTGTTAAGAATTGAAAATTCAAGCTTTCTCATTTGCATTTGTTTCTTTTGTCTACTACTTGAACGAAATTCTGCGACACAATAAACTGCACAATATACTTGTTGTTTTTAATATTCTGATACGCTGTGAAAGGTGTATACGTATATATGTGTAAATGCATTTCAGAGTTTTAGCAACACGACAATGCAAGATACTGAACTTGTCACCATCATAAATCTTATTTTCAACACAACTTTCTTAACTTACACCTTACTGAATTTTATCTTACAAATCTTTTCGTCACTCTTATTTTCAATAATTAGAATCCCACTCAACACTTTTGATTCAACAACACACTCGCATTACATTTCGAAACGACTTTTTAAGTTCATTAATTTTGCAACAAACACCACGAGCTCTCAGGTTTATAGTCCCTAATTTTGATTCATACTCGAGTTGTAATATAGACAGTTCTAGATAGATCCAATTCATAGTAACATCGAACATTCATTTGACTGTTACTAATCCATTGTATGTAACTTGCTATTTAATGTAGTTGTAATTTTACACATTTAACCATATTTATGCTATTTTACATGCTGCTTCTCATTAGGCTTTGGTAAGTGAAACAATCCAATTCATCATTCATTTCAATTTGTAAATTCTATTTAGTCCGTTCCAAATAATTAATCAATCAAACTAGCCCAACTTATTCCCTTTGAGTTGAAATTTTAATTACATTTCAAACGATTCAGGCTCCTGATGGAGAAACTCAGCCGAGCACCGAAGTGGATCTCTTTATATCGACCGAAAAGATAATGGTCCTGAATACAGATCTGAAGGAAATCATGATGGACCACGCGCTCAGGACGATATCGTATATTGCGGATATCGGCGACCTGGTGGTGCTGATGGCGCGTCGTCGGTTCGTGCCACACGAGATGGAAGAGGCGCCGAAAATTAATAGAACTCCCAAAATGATTTGTCATGTGTTTGAAAGCGAGGAAGCTCAGTTCATAGCGCAGAGCATCGGACAAGCATTTCAGGTCGCATACATGGAATTCCTCAAGGCGAATGGCATCGAAGATCACAGCTTCGTCAAAGAAATGGACTACCAGGAGGTTTTGAATTCGCAAGAAATCTTTGGCGATGAATTGCAAATGTTTGCGAAAAAGGAGATGCAGAAAGAGGTAATATGTTTTTTTATGCAGTATGTATATTTATTTATAATATAGTACATAAAGACAGAATTTGCGATGGAATAAATATAAATTTGAGTATGTTAAAACAAGCCTTAGCAAACTGGCCAATACAAGATGGTCATTTCATAATATAAATATTCGTTTCTTTTTGAAAAACTGGAAAAATATTGTCAATGGATTTTTCAGTAATTGTTGGTAGTTTTCTTGGAATTTTGATTTTGT
>JABFQD010000643.1:0-23613 GCA_022817045.1 Psix sp. ZL-2020 | reverse complement strand
AACGTACCCTGTTTTTAAAAAAAATTCTCTTGCCAGAATATATCAAAGGGTAATGAATTAAAAAATATTATTGTGAAAGAGAGGTATAGAGAAACCGCTTCATATTTCATCTCAATTAATTTGATTAAAGCATGTATAAAACTTGTGAGAAATCAATTGCGAATTAAAAATTCGGAAATCGTTTTCCATTTCAAAATCATTAGCTGAAGACTCTGTTAATCCATATAATTTTATTGCTGTGAGATCTCAGGTATCCTATCGGATAATTGGAGGTCAAAAGGTTCCAATTCAAGATTTTTCCTACCATGTGATTCCGGTCAATAAAAAACGTTTGTCTGTGGCGGCAGCATAATTTCGAAAAATTTCGTTTCGATTGCCACCCACTGTATTTTTGAATCTCCAAAAAACTTGTTCGTACATGCAGGATCCAACTCTACATTATTTGAAGGATCGTTACATAAAGTATTAAAAGCCTTGGTACACGAAGACTACAACAAAGGCATCGAATTTTATCTTTGCGACCTGGCCTTACCGAGGGTCAGCCCGCCTTTCGTTTATGATGAATCCCGGCAACCAATTAACCTCGATCACACCGGAGTCAGCGCGCAAAAAAGGAGATGCGATCACCGTTACCGGATTTGCTTTCGTTTCGGAAAACGGTCCAGATAGTAACTTTCTTAGGGCCGTGACGGTACAACTTGTGGACGCAGGAATTTGCGAACGTGCACTCGGTCATTATGAGGAATATATGAACAGGGATTGTTTTTGCGCTGGCTACTTAAGTGGTGAAAAAGATCATTGTTACGGTGACTCCGAAAGCCTCGGGGTCATCAATAGGCGCCAGGTGGGAATCGTGTCTTAGGGTGTAGGCTGCGGAGAGCCCGGAGCACCTGGAGTTTACATCAGTGTTGCGGATCAAATTCAGTGGATTCACAAAAAATTGGCACAAGCACGATGGTATAATTAGTTGGCCAACTACTAAGTTAGTACAATTAACTGAAATTATAGGAATTATTGCAAAGGAGGATAAATATACATTCTACACCGAATAAAACGTATGTCTATAATTTAGCATGGCAAAATTGCAATAGTTAGAATTTCCTCGTAATTTACTTATGAGGTTATAAGATTTTTTTGTAAAGATTTTAAAGTTCAGTCGTTTAAGTCTGAACTATGGTGGCCAAAAAGTTAATTAGAGATAAGAAAGATGTCAGTGTGTTCTAACAAAGATAGCATCTACGGTTGTCTTCCAATTTCAAAGGAGAATTAATTCCAAGAAGATAGATTGCGTTTGACTCGCAATTGATTATTCAACTTGGTTAATTATGGTAAAAAGTTGCACGGTTTTGAGATGATAAGATGAAACAAAGGGAATTTCTTATTGCAAACGTATGATTGCGTTTCCACTTTGGGGAAGGTATCTTTGCTCTCCCACGTCTCATTGGAATGCTCATCTACATTAATTTCGACAAGACTGCTCTATCGGAACTACGCTTCTCGGAACCTGGTTTGTGTACTTACAAAGTTTATTTGGCACAATAAGATTTTATCTTATATAACGTTATACGACTCACTTCGGGGAAAAGTTTAATTTGCGTGCCACGTGACACGGCGCCATTTTTGAACACGAAGCTCTTGTTAGTGATTTTTGTTCGACGGTAATAGATTTCTTGGTCTTTTCTCTCTAAACGTGTAACCTCGAATCCTGAAAGGATTACCATCGACGAAAAGGATGAAAAAGAATTAGGTGGGAATCCGGACCTCCCGGCGGATTCTTCATTTTGCCACAAAAAAGCACATCACGATTTGTCGACAGCCACGTACAAAAAGTAACATCATTATTTTGGTTTGTCAAAAGCGAAACCGATTTGTCAATTGATCGAATGGTGCAATTTCTCATACATGTACATAATTCATTCAGCCGCTGGAAAAATATCGCGACCTTTCCGAGAAGATACCTCAGGCAACAATTTAAGCGGCCGAGTTGCAACCCTCTGAGATTCGGAACCATCTGAGAGAATGAAAGGTCTCGTCGTTCGATACGATCTTCCAATGACCAGAGATGAGTTTCGCCGGTACTCAAGATAGATGACTATTCGTTTCGAATTGCAGAACGGCTTTTACGGAAATTACGTTCAGGCGCATGCATAATCATTCATTTATTTTGCGGTGAATGGAATCCGTGTTTTCTGTGAAGTTTCGCCAATCGTAAGATGATGAAACATTGACGATAGGATAAAAACAGTGCATAAGATTTGTGATACAAAAACGACGGCTTTGGATGTCAATGGAGAAGACAGACGAGCGAAAGATCGTGCCTCGCAATCTTATAGCTAAGATTAAAAATGAATTTTCTTAATCTACATCCGGACGCGTTCGAAAAATAGATCTCTAATCCAACAATATGGGCTGTTGAAGATAGCGTCCGGATTGTGAAAGGCTCCGATTTCTCTACAGAATCGATAAATATCGGATTAATTTAGCGCGAATGTGGGTAGCAAAAAATGAAAACAACCATAATCTAAAGGACAAGCAAAAAGTCTGGCTTTTATTCTCTTAATCATGTACAATTTCAGCAACTGTTTAAAACATTTCCACTTATACTAATAGCTCAAACAATAAATTATCATTGAGAAATGATAAATAAAAGTTATACGACAGATAAAATTATGATTTCAACTAATCAAACTGTTTTGTTAACGAGTAAGATTATTTTCAATTGCTATTAATTATATAAGACTTTGAAACAATTTCTCTCCACTTATAAATAATAACATTTTAAATATTGTTATTTTTTCTGAAAAAGCACTTCAATTATTGTTATTAGATAATTCAATGAGATATTTTACTATACCTATAATCCAATTTCCACTATTATATATTATAATAACTCGATAAACATAATACTTTATGTATGATTGAAATAATTAATATAATATATGTAAAAATATATCCGATTTATAATATACTAGAAACCATTGATCAACATAACGAATGATTTGCATCATAAAAGCTCTTTACAATAATAATTTAATTTAATATTTCTGCTTCATTATTCACTACATTCTGTCTCTCAGGATCGATATTTAAATCTTTTTGCCTAGTTGAACACTGTTTTACCAATCTCCGAGAACAATGTAACCAAGAATGATGATTTTGAGCTGGGAGCGATACGATTTCCGTCTATCATAGGATAGCAAAATATTTTCGAAAAGAAGCAAACTCGAAGTTTAGCTGTGCAATCAAATTATTCGCCCTTTGCGTGACATAGTATGTGAGTAAAATCACTTGGAGACACAACATCGATTCCCCGTAGCAAAACACGGTACGCTGGAATGAAGGCAACGTCGAGAGAGAACAATATATTTCATTAACAGCTCTTTAGGGTGTAGGCAGACGAGAGAAATTATATATATTTCAATCCGCTATGATACTGCTGACAAATTCAGTAAAGATACGTTTAATAGACATTTCTGATAATAACTATTCGTTACAAAGTCTCGCGTGCAGTTTCCATGTAATTATTCAAAAGATTGGAGGCGCAAATATGTGACATGTTTTGGGATAGATTATAAATATGCAAACAACTATTTTACACGAAATTTGCATATTCCAGTAATAAATTGGTTCTCCGTTAATTTACAGGAGTAAAATCCAATTGTTTTGAAGTAGATATTTTTTGCTTTATTTTTCTTGAAGTTTAGGTATAAGCATGACATATATTTGAAATAATTGTATTAAATAAGTCAGGAAAGCGTATGACTGAAGTCGCGACTGCAATGCTTTGCGACTGATTTGTATTCTGCCGCGAGAACGATAAGCACGACGGGTGGCACAGTCATTTCCTCGGTGACTTTTGCAGGGTTCATTTTCGTCGCGAAAAGTGAAAAAGATCCTGCAATATATATCTGTTTTATATTTCACCCTATAATTTCTTGACTTGGCGCGCAAATCGCACATTTCAATTTTGATCCACTGCAGAAAAAAGAGTTTGTAAATGCGAGTGCGTTGATTGGAAAGTTATAGCTTTTGAATAGAAAATGATTCAAACATCATAACTATAAATAAAACACGGCGGCTGTAGAATCTGATTGATACACAAGTTGATTAATTTGCCCTGCTCGTTAAACGAACTTGAACTTACTGAAATTAATGAAAGCGTACGCGTACTTTTATTTAATTAGGTCGGACGTGGGCGAAACATTATTCTGAAGTGTTACGCGCCAAAGCAAACGACGAATCAACTGAAGCGTCTCTTGTTCATCGAACTACTGTGCCTTCTGGTGTACATAATTAATCGCGGCGAAGCGAAGACAAAAAATGGAGTCGAACAAAAAGTGTTCGTTCTCTCGTTTAATTTATATGCCGGTTGGATAGATTTTTCGCGGATAATCGGCATTCGGTGCTCGCATTGCGATTACTTTACAAGTGCGCGAGGCAGAGGAATGCTAATTTTTGCTAATGAATTCTGCCCGGACTAAATCGCATGGGTGGTAAACCGTTACGTTTTATTTAGCAAACGTTAAACCACCGAAAACACGCGAACTCTGCTTTTATCTTTTTCATTCTTTTCTTCTCGCAGAATTATATTCGAATAATTTTACTACAGAAATGATTCAGAAGATATGGCAACCATTTTCATATACAATAATGTTCAAAAGGGGCATAATTTCGGTTGAAAAAACAGTGAAGAATCATAATTTGAAAATTGAACAAATATTGATGTGTTTCATTTCTGTAATTTTGTCTGGCAGGTAAATTTGTAAGAATAGCTTGTGTATAAAAATGAAGTTGAATTGTAAAAATTATTAGTTTTGTGAATATGAATATGATAAATGAGTAAATGGTACAACAGAAGACCCGTGGATGATTAAACAAAACCAACGTGAATTTGTGGATCTGCAAACAGTTGAAGATAAGTGTTTTGCGTCTTGGAGTGTTTCACTGGTCGTAATCTGTAAAAATGTTTTATCATCGTCGTTGGTTATGGTACTTAAAGTGTACAAGGAAAGCTATTTCGCTGAGAGTCCGACAGAGAAAGATAAAGAAAGGTGAGACCAAGCGGAACGGCCATCCTACTTTGCGGACATCCAACGAACGAACCGCACAACCGGGTTTGCTTAGAACACACCGTCACTTCATGCATTATATACGCGTGTATAAATACTCCTATATCCTTTTCTATTACAATACTCAATCTGATAGAAAAGTTCATGAAAAATGTGCCCGCGCTATAAATTTCCGCGTCGCACATTAGCCGATCGAAAACTTTCTACCTTCAATAAAATTACTTTCTTTCATTTATTTTGCAGTTGGATCATTTAATTATTACCGCTTAAACCTGGAAAACCGATTAACATTTCCCAGGGTTTATAGTTAGTATGAACGCACCTTTATATTTCAAAATTACGTTTTGCTCTTTCAAACATTTCAATCGAACATGTAACATAATTTGAATTCATTTTTAATAAGAATGAATAAATTATTCGGGCTTCGAGAAACGTTAATAATTGCACTGATTCGAAATCTGTTTCATTTGGCGTTTGAGGAAAGACAACTGATAAAACATAAAACACATTTATACAACATTTTTCTCACCAGTTTATATGATATTTCGATCTCGAATTTTGGCCGTCAGTACAGCAAGATATGTTCGCGTCATGCTCCTGGATAAAACATTGACCTCCCAGTGTGAATTTGAATGAACGCTCGGATTGTGCAACGCGATAAGAAAGAATGCGTTACTGATCAGCGACTCAATATAAAGGTTGATGTCGGTCGGATTGGCCCAGCGTGTTCGATGAAAGGAGGATTTATGCAAAAGAAGTCAAATCAACTGCATTCGAATATACGGTTTTATATTTTTTATCAATTAACAACGACGACCACTCTCGAACGAATTTTGAAGCGTGCAGTTTTACGATTCGCATAATGGATCAGCCAACCAATCGGATATTTATGCCAATTTATTGGAATTGTATCTTTTATAGATTATTCTTTTTGGAAATTCCTTCTGTTCAATCATATTCCGCAAGCGCTACGAATAACTTACGCATATTGACATTAAATTTTATCACATTTTTAATTTTTCAATTTTATTACCACTCGGAAGGAAAATTGAATTCCCAAAATGACGAGTATCTTTTTATCAGTAGTCGTTTCCTTGAAAGTTGGAACATAAAAAAGTTACAGCTCTTCTTTTATTTGATCCATTTATGCGCAGAACTCTTATGTGGCAAAACGTTTGAAGTGTCTGATTGCACTATATATCATAAGTATCGCGATTTCACTTCGTGTAAAATAAATGGACGAGCATCATAAAATTTCAATCTCTCAGAAAAATTGAGCAATGCGATTCGACCTTTCTCATTGATCTGATGATGGAATCAAATATCATTCAATCAAACTCAGCTCGCGACTTTTTCTAATTCTAGCCGCAATTTTCTTAAACACACAAATCCATGCAAGTAGAAATACCAGACAAATTGTTCTGGTATCTCGTTTGAGTGATCACTAAACGTTTTATATTCACTGCAGCACGAAAGAGAGTCTGAGATGGCCAAGTCGTGTAACGAAGGTACTTGTTTAATGTGCACCCGTTTACATTACGCTGTGTTGTACAAGCCTTGTGACAGAATTAGGTCAACATTGTTGCTTTGCGACGCACTCGCGGAATGTGAGTTTTACAAACAGACACACTAATAGTTCTGAAACATCTCTTGAATATACCAAAGCGGTGAGTATTATTGTTTGCCATATGGAAAATTCAACGAATTTACTCTCATTAGAATATTTCATCAATCACTCAAGTGAACATTAAAATAACGACCATATTTTGATAACTAAGAAAGTAAATATATCAACATCAAAAAACAACATCGCATTTTCTATTGTTTTTTCTTTTCGCAAAATTTGATCAGAATAATTTTACGCGAGTTTCATTTCGAAGTTAAATTCAACTTGATGAAATTTCCAGCTTTCATGATAATTAATCTGATGTGAAGATAAAAGACAAATAAGAAGAAAGATTTTTATTAGAAAACGTAGTTTGGCTTTTGAACTTGATGCTGAGATGCCACCTGGTTCCAGATGGTCCACGACTGCCACTTCTTTTTTCCCTAGTTCCATTTTTACCCCGGAAAATCCCTCTCATTCTGCGCACTAAATTTATAGAAGGGACTCGCGGATGGCATCGATAAATGTTGTTGCGTACTTTTACGTGTCGCTTTATTTTCTTCGTTACTCATTTTTGATGTTGCTACGCGTCCCTCTTCCGAACGATCAGCTACAGCTGCGAATGGGAAAATCAATAAAATTGTTTATACCGCCACGACGATTTCCGACAAAATCCGCTTTAAAAGGTAATTTTCAGAATAAAAAGCGGAAGCCGTGTTGAGTTTTTCGACAATAGATTGACGATGAAAAAGTAGAGATAGAACTTTTTTTCAACTTTGATTCATATTTAAAAGATTTTTAAAGACAATTTAGAATAAATTGAATACATTTTTTGTAAATTAATTTTTTGTGTTTTATATGAAGAGGAAGAAAAACTTATGATACTTAAAAGTTCGTAGGTTTTTATATGAATGAAAAAATGATTAGAAAAATATCGAATCTCGCTATTCAGACGAATTTTATTTATCTTTATTTATATTCTTATTTTTCTGGTGGATTTCAGTTCTTTTTTTTTAATTTTAACGCTTTCATTTACCACTGTCAGCCTTCTGTGTTTAGGAAACCGGTTTTAGCGTATCACTATAGCCGGAAATTACAGTTATTTCTAAGTTTGATATTTTAATATTAATGCCAATTTTATTTTAATTAGTATAACTCTTGAATTCACAGTTAAAATAATAAATATCCGAAATATGATGGAACATATTTCGGATTAAATACCATCAGCTAATGCATTATTTTTTAATTGCGTTGAAAATTAAAAAATAATCATAACTCATTACAGTGATTGTCACTTCAATTTCAAACTTGGACTTTCAAACTTTATCAATTTCATCTTACATTAATATGAAAAAGTGTTATCCATTTAATTGCATTTATTTAGTTAGGTATTCAAAACTTATTTTGCACAAACCAACTTTTAATTGAAATGATTATACTTTAATGGAAATAAAGTAATGTTTATAAAACAAAAATAATTAAATCATATTTATTAAGAATGATTACGATATTCAATTTAATTATAGAATAATACAAAATAATTTAACAGAAATAGCTGAGCCCTAAAATTAATATCAATTATAATAGTATTCATTGTAACCAATTTAACACTGAATATATATTTTGATAAAAAAACGATTTCGTACGTATACAATTAATCACACGAACGACTCGTTTGAGGTAATTGTGACAATGATATAATTAATGATTTATTATCATTTACAACATGTAAGTCTTTGTATCATTCATGCTTGTTAAAAGGAATAAAGTGTAATCATTATTACGTATCGTTTTTTATATTTCCTATACTTTCAACCACATATATACACACATGATAAAATGTTAGAAAATTTTGTTTATCTATATTTGCATTTTTCAAATTGTTCAAACTATTAAAATTGGATTAATAATTAAAATTTAACGTAACTTACAATGTTAGTTACTTAGATGAAAATCAATATTTCAACAATGCCATTGAAATTGTAAGATAAAATGATTAATTATAGATGATTTGAAATAGAATTTCGACTAATTCTTTGAAATAAATCACTGTATTATCGAAGTCAACAATGGATAAAAACAAAGTATATTTTCATGGCTATTGCTATATGAGCTTATCACAAATTGATATATTTCGTTTGGCAAACTAATAGTCGAAGATGACATGATAATTGCGTTACAACAAAGGTGGCACAATATAATCTTATTTCCAGTCGTAACTGTTAGATCAAGTGCTCGCTGAGGCGTGCAAAAAACGCGATCAATCGGATCCGTTTTTCGAAGGTACAATGCACTATTAGTCTTGAAATTAGTGACGTTCAATTTCTTTTCTTATCGAAGCAGTACGGTTAACCTGTATACCATTGGCAACAAATTATTTCTCTCAATGAGGAAGAAAAAACAAACTACTACTCGAATGCAACGATATCAGCATTAAACAGAGCAGAAATACATGTCCCCCAAACCAAAAGGTATAACGATCGAGTAGAGGCGGCAACTCGTGCGGATATTCGTGACGACTGTCGTACATCATGATGTCGGATGCCGGTCCGTTTCCCTTCAGCTTTTGTGACCATGCGTGTGCGTTATTGCTACGTCAAGATTATTGCCGCGGCTAAATAAACGGCGATCATGTCGGTGCACGGAAATGGCTATTTCGGAGACGCCTTTTGTCCGAACACGTGCGAATTATTCGAAGAAGGATTGCGTGGATGAAAACAAAAAGTACGCGACTCTTCTGAGAAACCACGACGAGTTACTTATTGCAGTAGGAAATTCGTGGGAAACGATGTCGTTAAGGCAAATATTTTCTCGATCATTCAATCTTTTCAGCTTGATCGATGGTAAAAAACGGTTTTTGTGGTTTGATTTTCAAAACTGGGACCGCATTTTTCACGCGAGTATATTATTACTTGGTCATAAGTGATTCTGATGATCGAGAGAAAAGTTTTTTTCCGTGACGAGTGCAATTTTGTTTTTACAACTTTTCGTCTCTTCCAATGTACCTATAAATATCATACCTATATAAAATCTTATTGGCTTTCAGCTAAACACTACTGCAACGACTTTCGTTGTAATTCCGTTTATGAAACAATTAAACGTTTTTCAACATTTTTTATTCGCTGTTCGTACCACCCACAAATTACTTAACGATTCCCAATCACTAGTGTTGTAACATTGTGAAGGATATTTTTTGTTGACTTGTTCTTTTAATTAGTCTTTGAAACATCTTGTTTACGATAAAAAGTTACCTTGTATCACACAGTACTACAAACTAACAGTCTTTCTTTACGATAAATAAACGAATTACGGAAACTTCACAATCCGAATACTATAAATCAAAATCACAAATTAAACGAACCATTTAACTAATATAATGCAAAATAGATCCAACACTTTTTTCTATAACTTTATTCCGAAACACTTCACGAAGCAACCTTGATCTCATCCGAGAAGAAAAAAGTTTTTCAACAGAAAACTACTTTGAATTTCCTTTGTTTTCCTTAGTTAGCAGCCGTAACTACAAACTCATTAAGCAAACATTAGGAGAATAATGTTACAATGAAAACTTCATCGAGTCCTTGATGACGTTCGTTTTCTTTTTCACTCGAGTTTCTTTTTTTGACATGAAAGTGTATCAACGTGCTTTCATATCGAGTATCAATACATTCATCTCATGAAAGGTATTGAGTATCAAAATTATTTTTATCCCTGATGTGTTTCACGCCAGATTATTCGCATAACTTAATCAATTTCCAAGTACGAGTGTCCCTCGTTTCACCAACATATTGCAGCTTATCACGTCAAACAAACTGCTGAAACTGATAAAAGAATTTGTGTTTGCGTTGCATAAGTGCGTAACTTTCCACATTAGACTTTTGCATCCGATGCAAAGAAAGTGCGAGTTAGGTGATGTCATTCACATTCGATATTATTTGACGTTTTTTATCCTTTTGTTAGCAGTTCGTTATCGAGATGAACCACGACAAGGTCAACTTTCTTTACTTTATTTCTATACGTTCATTTTTCAACGCTCTATAAACGTAGATGAAATTTAATTATAAATCATGGAATCAGCCAAATTTGAATTTTTAATCATCCTTTTCTCTGCTAATTGAGATGTGATCCGAGGCAATATTGAAAAGAATAACTAATTCATGTTTTGACACCCACGTGGCACCTATAGGATACTCTAAATATTACATAGGTGAAAGTCGTCGTATAACATTTCATGTCGTGATAAAAGTGCCTTTTATGATGTTTAGAATGAGAAAAACGTGTTTTAGGGATGACAAATGCGAATACAAATTAGTAAATTACGTATAGAATTTTAAAAAAATGTCAAAAGCAATTCCTAAATCAGTAAATTGATAGTATTAATTCCTTCTATATTTCGACAAAATATTCCCGTTCGAAATGTGCCATAACAATTAAAATGAATTTTTTTCTGAATTATCATTTTGATGTTTGACATTTTAGAAATCTTCACATAGTCGTTTGAAAGACTAAATTCCGCAACAGAAGGTAATTACTCAGGATTTTTCCCGTTCTTACAAAACAATTAGAATTTAAAAAAATAAAAGTGAGCACAAAATAATGAAAGTTTTTAATCGCACCGCAATAGTTTATGGTTAGTGGTTTTTGATAAAAAATCTATATAATTATTTGAAATACATTACTTTTTATTATGATGTGTCCTATTTGTTAATTTCCAAAGACGTGTCCGTTATAATAGATATTTTTAATGATAAAATTTCTTTGTATTAATTATTAAAATCGTAATATCCCGTTTATTCATTATGTCGTTATTGCAATAATAAAATTTAATTATCAAGCTAATTCATGCTAGAAAATGTAATTTTCTAATAAAGATTGTCATTTTTGATAATGTCATTATAGCCATGTGAAAATTTAATTGTCCTCGGAGAATTTTGCGTCGTGAGGATAGCTAGTTTAACGATAGTTCTGTGCTAGATAGAACAAAGTCAATTTCCGTCGAACACTTTCACACTGACCGAACAAAAAGGTGGCTATTTTATAGGCGATTAATAACAACGCTTTGTGCAATGTAAATATAACGATAATCCTTCTAACCCTTTGCATGCCGCAATATACGCGCAATGTTGATTTAATCTATTAGTGAAACTAAACATGTGTTGAAAAATAAACATGGAGCCCAATGGATGAACAATCATTATTAATTGTCAGATTCGTTTCGAAATTGCGCGCGTAAATGTGAAAAGCGCACCACACACGCACAATTTTCTCAGTCGAATGTCACACGAACGCTATTATGTGTGTGCAATAAAAATGAATCAATTTCCATATCTTTTATCGGTTGAATTTCTAATAAATTTCTCTTCATTTTTTGTCCAGCCCGAACGTGATGTTTACAATGATAAATTGGAAACGTCCCGCAAAAAGTACGTGTCTCCTTAAATAACAGTTCTTCCTCTGAAATGGAGTTGCAAAGGAAGACATTAAGAATTAGTTTTTACACTGTGAAAGAAACAGAAAAAGTTGGTCGGCTTTTTTGGTAAAGTTTATCGTTGAATGCAGTTTAAAAGTACCATAAAATAAAATTCTTGTTTTATTTTATCGTCTTTGATTATAGATTGCAGATAGAGGTCCGGAAGTGAAAATATTTTTATTATGTACATACAGTACACATTTCGTTTATCTCGATTATTATCATAGGAAACAGGCAGAAACATATCCAATTACTTTCTTCTGCTATTTTAATGTTTTTAATAAAGTGATACAAAATTCGCTGGTTTTAATCCCTCTTATTGATTGGCTGATTTGTTGATTCTTGCTGATGAAAACGACTGTGACCACAATGGCGAAGCTCTTCGGCCAGAAAAATGCATTTTAATTAAGGCGACCCATAATAGCTAAACCGCAGACGATAACCCAAACAAGTTGATGTAAAAGAAAAAAGGCGTATTTTCAGCGAAGCCTCAATTTGATCTACCATTAATCGGGCGTGCCTAAGCGTAACATAAACATAGAAATAATTGAAATTCTGGGGCAATAACGCTTAGTGGAAAATTGCTTTCCACTTAATGTACATAAGAAACAACGTAATCGTACAAAAATGCTCGGAAACAATTGTATCGTCTGGCGCGGAGGTCAAGGACGAATTACGGTGAATGTTTCGATTGCTGCCGTCATACAGCGAGCAAAGTTACTGCGTTAAGATGTAAGATCGTAATGTACTCTCGCAGGAAAGAATAAAAGGCGCAACGTACGTAGAAAAGTGCGGTAAACATAGGTTAGCTCGAGCGCTCATTGTGAGCTCAGTTGTGGCTTATCTGAGACCTTCGTCAAGACACTCGCTTTTCACTGCGAGATTACTCGCAAACCGCGAATACGTTTTTCGCTTGGACTATCAATATTTAGATAAAGATAAACGCTGCGCATGATTCGCAATTTGCAAACAGATCGTCCATTTTGAGAATAACGCCTACAAAGTCGGACGATAAAGCAATTCAGGTGTTCGCAGCCACAGCGAGAAGTTATGTTTTAAATCTACATAATATACGTCTTATTTTTTCTTCTTATTCTTTTTTTTTTTTTTTACTTAAGTGGGATTATTTTGTAAGCTCAAAAAGCATTATCGCGAGATCGAAACGAAAAATTATCTTTTTATACGTATAGCAATAAAATGATAAAAGTCAATTTAAGAAATAAGAAATCCATGTCGAAACTGCTTGTTCCACTGAGTTTTGAAAGAAAAAAAATACGTGAAGAAAGTTTACCTGTTATTTGAAAGATAACTTTATAGTTAAAATGGGATTTAGTAACTGAAAGTAAAGTTAGTGTTTTTAATCCTAGTTAAAGGTTTAGATGTTACTTACAATCGATTATTCTAGTGATTGGCTGAGAGGCGGAGGAGAAGAAGCAACTCACCTGAAAATAACATAAGGATACCTCGTTAGTGAAATTTATACATCCTGTGCTATTTGAATATAAGTGTTCTTTTATGAAATAATTTTAGTAAGTTATATTTTAATATCTTAACCACATAAAAATTACACATTTAAAACCACCAAGTTGAAGTTAATTCAAACAGTTTACATTTCTTTTTACATGACATTTCATGTAATTATGACATTTTTTGTGTTAAAAGTTACGAATTTTCATACAAATATTCTACGTGGTTTTTAATATTAAAGATACTTTTTATTCAGTTTCCGATTGATTACAAGTTTTTGAAATGTATTATAAATGCAAAATGTAAAATCACATATAATTAAAACTAAAACAAGTTCGGATTTCTCTTATAATGTATTCATAATTATAAAATATTTATCAAACTTGTGAACTATATTTGAAATGTTCTCAAATTAAAAAAACTATCAGTTTTCGATGATTTCAATATTTTAGGGATAGAAAATACGAATTGATCCAGTATAACTTAATCAAAAGGTCACTAAAATTGGTTTTTACTTATGTAAATTTGAACAACGCGTTATAATAAAAATATAGAACCTGCTTATCGAGCTATCGACTGATTATTATTCCAAACAAAAAAACTTATCGTTCATTTCATAATGAAATACTTGGAAATTTGTTATCACGAAAATTGCAGTTATTTTCATATTTTAATGCATAACTTAATCGCTATTCATATAAAATACCACCTTCTCCGTTCCAAAAATTAGCCAATCTAATTCTCACGAGCTTCGTTTAGAAATTTAATAATTTCTAACTAATTTAAAAATAAACTCGAACATTTTTCTTTCTTTTTCTGCTACGGAGTTTAACGACTTCGCGAAGGTTCAAAGTTGAAGCAAAATTGAATTCCCTAAAACAATCTTAATGCAGAAAGAGCTGGGATTAAACTTTCTAAAAGGTTTAATCATGTTTGAAAAGAGTTAAATTTCGATTGCGTCGCAAAAATTTGTTCAATCAAGTTAAGCACTCATTTCTTTCCGCAGGAATGTTTTATTGTGTAAACAAAATAAAGTGCGTCAACCACTTTGTATTTCCGCGAAAAATAAACACCAAAACTTAGCGAGGCTAGTCCATGAAAAGGATAAAGGTCCGGATTCACGAAGTCGTTGAGCGGCAAAGCTTCCGAAAGCTGTCCGGGACGAGGGAAACAGGGCAGAAACAGTCGTCGACTCCCGTAGGCTAGGGAATCGATACTTTGCATTTAAATGACAGTAAAGGGGAATGGCATCGAGCAGCATATACTTCGTCCACGTAATGGTTGCGCGGCATTTTCTTCTCTTGCGGTTCGCGCTCATTTATTTTTCTTTAATTTTTACCTGTGACATGAGCGACGTCTCGCGGTATCGAAAATCGTCCTTTTTCCTGCATTCCGTTGTATCGAAAACTACAGAATATTTAATGACGTGGTTTTAATGACATGTTCAATATCTTCAAAGAAAGAATTGGAGTATAGAAAATGTAGAAAATATTCTCTTCGTGTATCGACAAAACTGATATGAGATTCAACAGATTGATAAAAGTAGACAACTGATGATACGATTGAGTTATTCAGTTGAATTTGCCGACAATATCAATCAAAACTATGAAAAGCAGTGAATTCACAGATAAAATGAATAGTAAAATATACGAAGCAGACCGTGCAAAAGTGATAATGTACATGGTGACTCTAAAACTATTGAATTTCGTAGATTGAAGCAAATGAAATATCAGCGACGTCAATCGAAATTGCCAGTCAAGCCCAGTTTGATGCTCAGTTTTAATATAAATATAATTTGCAAAATTTATTTCCTTCCATAATATAGAAGAAAATTAATTCATTGGTTTTCTAATTTTAATATTAACTTGAAAGAAAAGTTTTACGATAATAAATAAATTACGTTTTATTCGACGAGTCAAATTTTTTGCACGTTTTGAAAATTCAGGTTCTCAATGTCACGTTGTAAGTTACTGACTGAATCAGTCATAAATATTGAATCTCACAATTGTGACGAGGTTAACTAAAATATCAGTGAAATCAACCAATCGGGCAATTTATTACACCAAAGAGTGCTTATTATTTATCGCATTGTATTCTGACATAATAATAATTGACGTCTCACAATTGGAGCTTGAAAAATTGGTGCAATTTTTCTTGAACAAGGTAAATTCGTTGTTCGTTATTTCTCGTTCTAATTTGCAAACACAAATCTTACTGCACAGTAGTCTTGAGAATGGTGGAGTTATAACCATAATTGTGGCTATACAACAGACAGCCTGAGTAATCGGTTAGAGAAATATAGCCGCGCGGTGCGAGAGAAAACGTGAAGTTACCTTGACGAAACGGCTCAATGCATGCATCTAACTTTTTTTTCAATTTTCCCTCTACTTTGTGAGTCAATCATTAATCTCGCGACGAAATATTAATTAAAAATGCAAGCGTCGAAGAAGACGCGAACGAAACACTTGCACATGTTAATTTGGTTGCAGCTCCATCAAACAGCTATTAACGGGATGCTGAAACGTGTCAAAAACATGGCAACGAAAAACGAATCTTAACGGCGGCTGTTACAACGAAAGTTATTATTTTATGATAATTCGTAACGCTTTGTAAACTTTTACAGCTTTTTTATTCGAAAAAGTAGCACAGATAAACGTTTTCTGGGTAATTGTTATAGCGACATAAATTATGCGAAATGTCTTCCTTCGTTTCAGTGTGCTTTTGCTCCGCTTCTTTTGCGTAATGCTGAGGTGCTTTTGTAGAAAATCATGTTTTATTTTATTATTGAAAAAAGTGGTTTTCGCCGGGTCCATGCATTGAATAGCTCGGTCGCTCGAATCTTTGTGTCAGAGAGTCCACTATCTTGAACACACACGAAGAAACGGGATACGTGAGTGAACTAACACACCGGAACCGAAGTAAGCCGATGAATCTAAATGCACGCATAACCAGGCATATTCATCGAGCCTTGCTACACGAATACATTGTAATATTGACCACGTTCCACTGATTCATGTTTTACACGCACGTGTGATAAATCGTAATGTAGGATCAATTATACATGAAAAAAGAATTCAAAGGGATGTCGGATAACGATCTAGATATATATTTTCCCCGTAAGTAGATCACGTTTAACAGCGATAGGGTGCATTTAAATTTTTCTTCGTCAACAACTTACCATATAGCCATAGCTAAAAAGTTTGCGAAAAATCATAATTTATGCGCGACACCCAGAGTTCAAAAATTGTAAATTGTCCGACTACCAGAATGTGACTCCCACGCGTTTTATGAATTCGCTTCGGGGATTTTCGCCGAAACATTTGTATGTTAAATGGATTGACGACGAATTTCAATCACGAAAAGGAAACAATAATTTGTCCGAAAACGAAAACAGAGTTTGGAGAAATGGATTTTGAGGAAGAGAGCGAGCGAAAAAAGAGCGAGAGAGAGACAGAAATCGAAGAGTACATTATGTATAAAGCAAACGCGAATTTGGCACAATCGAGCGCATTGTCGAAACATTATGTGTGCAGCGTGCATCGAGTTTCAGTTGGTCAGAACCAACAGCGATTGCATCTGACGGTCCTGGGAGTGGCGGAGAAAAGGTCGAATTTACATCGCGACGTCGAAACAATGTCGATTGACAAGCGGGTAATAAATACTGGATATTTATCTTCGATTGTAAACGTCGTGATCTTCGTAATTCTTGTCAAGATAAATTATCAAGGCGAAGAACTAATTCATTATTTGTCCGCCGCGTTTCTCATCGACTCTCATGTTTACAACGAGGCATTTTTCCTTTTCCCGCACGCCATGTATCACTATCATATGTGAATATATATATATTTGATTTTATATCAGATATAACTCAAAGCAAAAATATTTATTGACCAAAATTGGTAGGTAAAAAAGGTTCTTTTTGCAACCGATCGCTGAAGATTAAAGCTGTAAAAATATATATAATTCGCTTAATGTTGGATTCGCCGTTTGGCATATATATTTTTCATAAATACATGATCCGGCTACAACATCAAAGAGAGTACTGCGATTGCGAGGATGTTGACAAAATACTGAATCGAAAGGGTAGCAGACTGTAAAAACCAAATTGTGTACTCGCCTGAATATTTTTGCATTAAACAGAAATACACGAAATGTGTCGAATATTGCCAAATTACAATCCTCAACGTGAATGTTTATGTGTGCGATATAATTTTCGGATACTTTCTCGTCTTCGTTTCACCAAGAGAAGGTTATTTCTTCTGTAAAAACATATAGAATTCGATCTTTTTCATATATCAACTGCGTAACATCGTTTGTATTTATCCAAAGTTTAAAAAAACAGGGGTTTTTATGTATCTTTCTAAGAGCGCGCCACCCACGGGGGACGCTTTTTACAATCTTTCGTCAGTCAAATAGAATTCCTCACTGCAACAGATAAATATTTGGATACCATTTGAATCGATCTTCTCGCGCCTCGTCTGATTTGCATTGTCAAGTTTATGTTTTCATCACAAGCCGCTTTTCTTCGCGCTAATTGCACAATTTATATTTTCAACGATTAGATGAAATGACGCGGCAATTTTTAACAACCACTTTAGTCGGTTCGTTTCTCTTATTTTCCTGCGCGTCATTTTTGACTGGAAACACTATGTAAATGCACATATTCATAAATGCAAATGTAAGAGTAGGTTAATCAAATTGATTTTCTTTAGCCATGTCTGAAACTTTTCTTAAATTTATCATAAATTATCTGATACATCACGTGTACCTAGTGAAGCGGAATTGTCTTTCATTTTCCTTTGGCCAGCGAAAAAATTAATATCTTCCGTGCTTTTATTAGCCAAAAAGTAATTAGAGGGGTGGGTTAGAGGAAATCATATTATTTTGAACAGGAAAATTTTGCGAGGAATAAATAAAAACCAACATTCAACGCTCCCTTGAAAACGTCATTAATTTGATGTCCGTATTCATAACAGATGCGAAGATTTCCTTTGAACTCATCGCGTATCTCCAGGTTATTCCGCATGAATAATACATTGCGCCATCAGCTTCATTATCAGCGCCTGCATTCTAAGGCTTTTTAGGTTTTTTGAACACAGTTTATATTTAAAACGCGAGAAAAAATGACAAATTTCATTCCGGTACATTCGCGATGAACATTTCATCGGAAAATGTAATACAAACACTATATATTTATCGGACGAAACACAATTTACATTAATCTCAAATTGAAGCGTCGGCTTTTAAGATTATAAATGCAAATCAGCTTCCGAAATAATTTCTCGTCTGTCTTATCAACAAGGCCAAAAATAAGCGATTAACTTTTTTATAAATGTGCAATGCATGTTGTGTAAATAAATTTTTTGTTTGTTATTCGTAGCTTCGCGAATGTGATATAAAAAGTCATTTCCAACATGTAGATGGATACTTGAAATATTATGTCAATCATTATGTTTATGACATCCTGCAGTGAGATTCTGTCAGGAAACAAGCCACTTTATTTCATTTCATTTCTTTCAATTTAACAAACTCGTTAAAGCTAAAATACGTCATCAACCCGTAATGACCAGGAGAAGTGCTTTTACCTTGTTGCACATAGTCTTCCAGTTCAACAACATGCTTCTACTACGTTACTGTGACTTTATTTCAATGTAATTTGACAATCATATTTTTGTGTCCGCCAAGAAAAGGATAGATTCATCACGCAAAGGCTTTCATATTTGATTAGACATTTTAAAAACTCTCTTTGCGGCTAGCATTACATTTCAAAAATTTAACCTTACGAAAATACATTGTTCTTTGATACAAAAATATGTTTACTTCAGTTTGCTTTGTTTTACTATTCTTTTCGGACTTTATTCTGCGAATTTTTTATTCTTAGAACGTAAGAGGGTTACTGGGTTAAAAAAGATTAGATTTCTTTTTCTCTCGCGCTTTTGTTTCATTTTTTTCATTACCGTTTCTTTATGCCACAGCAGAGCGACATAAAAGTTAGAAGCCTCTCTGGTATTGACGCTCGCAATTTATCTTTTTTTTATCTAGCAAACGTCTCGATATTTTTTTTCCTTTCTAAGTACAAAGGCAGACACGTTCATTGTTAATTTGCATTCATTCAGTTTCATTTTTCCTTTTGTCGCTTAATATAATCACACTTTTATTGGTTTCCTTGAGTAAATTCAATGTTATTTTAGTTTCTTACATGATGCATTCAAGTATTACAAATGCTATCACGCATTTGTTCAACTTGGTAAATGCTTAACATTTTTGACAACAAGTTTTACATTTCGTAATAAGGAAAAAAATGAAAATAAATCTACGTATTTCAATTCTAACACATACTACAGTTGTACCTATTGAAACTGTACGTATTAATAAACGCGTTTGAATGGTTATTACACGAGCATAGATATACTAAATCACAAGTTTCAAAATGACCCTTCAATACTAAAATTTCATTTATGATTGATGCGACTTTAATTTTTGCATAGTAAACGAAATATACGCACACCTTATCAATTCTTTTCTTCACGCAAGCAATAAAGTTAAAGTTATAAAAAATAGCCATAAAATTGTTCAATCAGAAAAGCTATTAAAAATACTATAATGTAGTTTGCGCTGTAAATTCGTCTGCGACTTTGTAAGAGAACAGTTCGATAGGTATCGAACATGAGAAATGTTCTAAATGGCAACGGAGTCCCATGGAGAGGACGGAGAGGACAGATCGGTCGACTCGAATGTTTTCGGCGAAGATCGTAGCTCGAACGCGCGCTCGAAGCCTAACATACATGACGTACATGACCACGGGTCTACCACGTTGCCACATTTCGGCGGCGTCGAGCGTTCTCGACTGTAAACAAGACGCGTCTCTCGCCCCCTCGCGTTTCGAATAACGCGCTGTATACTCGTATTACAATATATACCTGACGGAAAAAGGACCGTAGCTGGCGCAAAATGGAATCGAGTTCACGGCAAAGTAAAATGATCTGCGCGAAAAACAACGCAGCGCGCAAAAAGTCGCGCGAGAAATTGCCGTTAAGTAACTTTGACGCTATCTCGCCGGCGTTTTGTTGACTCGCTTTTGCCGTTCGGTTGCACTTCTGAATGACGTTCTCGGTTTCTGGTTACAGTAATGTATGCAACTAGGATTTGCTCTCCATTTGGGTTTTGACTGTATTATGTTCCACAAAATATACACGCGATTTGCATTTGTATATTAAACTTCATATTGGAGCATCTTTACGTATTTGAATATAGCTTGCACAATTGTGTTGAGAAATATACATTGAATTAAATGAATCTCACCAAATGTAACATTTTGAAAAGAAAAATCTGATAAGGTGAGAAACACCTTTGTGAAAAGTTTGAACAAAAATTGTTTGGCACAAAGACAAGATATGAAAAAAGAGCGTGTTTTTTGAAGCTCTTTCTTCTGATACAATTTTGTATGATGTTAGAAATATAATAAACTCAAAGTTCTAAAGCACGTATTTAGCATGTTATGAAAAAACATCAAGATGGCAGTTAATAAATTGAAGTACTAATAATTTATAGTTCAATTAGCAAAGAAATCTTTTCATGAAGATACATAAACTTCATTTGATGGCATTTATCTCGTCAATTCATTCAAAATGCTAAAAGTAATTGTGGTAAAAAGACCTGTATATTTATAGTACAAGGCATAAGACCTGAGAGTTCTTCCGACATGAAATTGCGTAAGTTGTGAATAACGGTTTTCACGCGCTCTTCCTTTTCACTTATTTGCGAGCTGTAATGTCAAGGATTGTGCGAAACTTCAAGTCGTCGATTTCGGCATATAACACTTAACGCCATCTTGCATATCCAAATGCGGTAAAACTTGCGCAATTTTCACTAAATTATAACGCGCAAGCTTCAACGTTCAATTTAACCAATCAAATTTATATCCCGAAGTACATTTAATTGCTCTTTCTAGAACTTCATTTACAGCACGATTTGATAAGTAATTAATACTCTCTCACTCATCCGCGAAATGTTTCTCATCCTTTTGGAATTAACTTTGTATTACGCTATTCTGTAATTATGATGTACAAAAATATTCGTCCGTATAAATATCCGTGAAAGTTGTTCGAGAAGAATAATAATCAAATGAAAAATGGAAACGGAGAGTCTCGCGTTTGAAAAGACAACATTGCATCTGATGGCATAGTTTTTGATTGACGTCCGAGTTGGAAAATATATTGAAAAGTACGTCTCTTTGTACTCCGACGACACAAAGGAGGTTGAAGTCGATAGACGAGTGGGATATTCACGATCCAAAGCCAAGGATACAAAGTTGAGAAAGGATCCCGGGAATGTCCACAATTCTCCGGGATTCCGGGGCGAGTTCCGCGCGAATATAATGCGAAACGAGCATGAAGACACAGACGACAGCAAAGAAGCGACGTCTGCTCGTGGTCGCGTGCACGTGCAGCTTCCTCAAATGGTAATGCGAGCTTTCCACGTGACGCTCAATCTCTTTTTGGCGCAATAAAAACCAACTTTACAGTTACCCGATGTGCTCGAGTTTCGCTAAATTCCAAACTCGACTGCCATCTATAGAAAACTAACAGAATAGTCGATGTCAAGTGTTCTGCAGGCGAGGCGTTCAATGATAATGAATTAACATTCTCATTGGATTAGCTGGAAAGATGTGCTCGTCCATCTGAATTCCTGAGTTTTCGAATCCATAAGTTGCTAACTTCAAGGGATCGATGTAAAGCATAGCGCTACACAGATAATGAAGCTGGACTAATGTTTTGGAATTTCGAGTACAACTGATCGGTCTTAGGATGTCTACTTTAATCATCGTCAATCACAGAGAATTTCGCTTCTCTTCGAAATCATCCATTATAAACGAATGAATACGTAAATTAAACTGTAATTGAAACGCAATTTGCGAATGGTCTGTTGGGAGTTCGACAGGATAGACGCAAACATTCTCCGACAACGTGGTGGACTAATCTGCAATCGGTCATGGGGTTTACAACTGAACGAGTGTGCCACGTTTTATGTAAATGCACACAAAATAGCATCATTTGCCGAATCATTTTTGCACACAACCACCATTTTTGCCTTGTAATCCTACCAGTGTCCTTTTCTTTCTCTCCGTTTCTTTCACTTCATCCAATTCCATCTGTCCCTCTCACCTTTTTTGTTTTCTAATTTAATACCAGATGATTCGGTACAATTACCTACAATTTCCAATTTTTAAACAGGCTTAACTCAACTTTCTTTCTAAACTGAATTATACACTAGAAACATTTTCCTACTGGACGATTCATTAAATGTCGAAATAAATTCAGTTGTGTAAAAAGGAAGATTCGTGACGATGGATGATTATACAAAATAAAATGGTTGAAACGACCATGTTGATTAGAATGATTACAAATAGCAAAATTTCATGATAAAATTTATTGTAAAGCTTAAAGGATTTCGTATTCTTAAGATTTTATTTTATAATTTGTTGTACATCATTCGTAAGGTCAACATATTTATAATTTCATGCGTCATCATAAATTCCAATGTCGATCCTTTGCCGTTTTTTCAAAAATAAAATAGTTCATTTTTCTATAAGAAATTATTTTCTTATTGTATTCCGTAATATATCTAACCAAAAACATGATTAAAAATGACCTATGACAAATTAAAAAGTGGAAGGAAAAAATTATACAAAAAATTAAAAAAAACCTTTTTATTTTATTAAGTTCTTCTTATATCTTGCATATTCATATGTCATTCAAAATGAATTAAATACATATTTTATATATTATTAAACATCATCTGTATGATATTTACTGACATCATTGATAGGTTATGTTTCAATGAATTATAATAATTTGTGAATCATTAACTGCCGCTTTAAAGGAGAGGAATTTGAAATAAAGCGAAAACGATTTGAAAAGATAAGTAGAATCATGGTTACTTAAATCTCATTGTGCATTTAATGTTGTGGCTTCTTTACTCTTAATATATATAATAATTCT